>CAUYRH010146063.1:0-53453 GCA_963574655.1 Perodicticus potto | reverse complement strand
CTGTGGAAGCCCTGAAGCTTGGGAGTGGGGCCACACAGTCACCAGGGGATTTACTCCCCAGAGGCAGGCCTGCAGGGGTTCTGCAGATGCCAGGCAGAGGCCTGCATGGTCGCAGGGGGAGATCCTGGCTGGGGACAGACCTGCCGAGGTCTGGCGGTCACTGGGAGAGTCTCTAGCAGACGGTGGATCTGCGGAGGCCCGGCAAACACAGGTATAGTAGGGCCAGGCAGTTGCCCGAAGTGTTTCTGGCTGTGGGCCGCCTAGCAGAGGCCTGGCGGTTGCAGGCAGAGTTCCTGGCAGAAGGCAGGCCCACGAGAGCTCTGCAGCAGAGGCACAGAACCGCCCAGTCGCCAGGGGATTTACTTGCCAGGGGCGGAACTGCTGGACCCTTGTGGATGACAGGCAAAGGTGTGTAGTAGTCGGGGGAGTTCCTGGCTGGGGACAGATCTGCAAGGGTCTGGCGGTCACCGGCAGATTCACTCGCAGACTGCTGACCTGCGGAAGCCCCTCGAGCCTGGGTGTAGGACAAGACAGCGCAGGGAGCGTTTCCGGCCAAAGGCCGCCCAGCAGAGGCCTGGCGGTTGCAAGCAGACTTCCTGGCAGAAGGCAGGCCCACGAAAGCTGTGCAAGCACAGGCACAGAGCTGCCCCGTTGCCAGGGGACTCACTCGCCACAGGAGGAACTGCTGGAGCCCCCCAGGTGTCAGGCAGAGGCTCGTGTAGTTGCCAGAGCAATTCCTGGCTGGGGACCTATCCGGAGAGGCCCGGCGGTCGCCAGCAGAGTCCCGAGCCAACCGCTGATCCACGGAAGCCCCTCAAGCCCGGGCATCGGGCTAGGGAGCTGCCGGGAGCGTCCCTGGCCATGGACCGCCCAGCAGAGGCCTGGCGGCTGCAAGCAGAGTTCCTGGCAGAAGGCAGGCCCACAAAAGCTGTGCAAGCACAGGCACGAAGCCGCCCCATCGCCAGGGGACCCACTCACCAGGGGGGGAACTGCTGGAGCCCCGCGGGTGGCAGGCAGAGTTTCGTGCAGTTGCCAGGGCAATTCCTGGCTGGGGAGCGATCCGGAGAGGCCCAGTGGTCGCCGGCAGAGTCCCGAGCTGACCGCTGATCCACGGAAGCCGCTCAAGCCCGGGTGTCGGGCTAGGGAGCTGCTGGGAGTGTCCCTGGCCGTGGGCTGCCCAGCAGAGGCCTGGCGGCTGCAAGCAAAGTTCCTGGCAAAAGTCAGGCCCATGAGAGCTGTGCAAGCACAGGCATGGAACCACCCCGTCACCAGGGGACCCACTCGCCAAGGGGGGGAACTGCTGGAGCCCCGCGGGTGACAGGCAGAGGTTCGTGCAGTTGCCGGGGCAATTCCCAGCTGGGGGTCGATCCGGAGAGGGCCGGCAGTTGACGGCAGAGTCTCCAGCCGACCACAGACCTGCGGGAGCCTGGCAAGCGCAGGGCAAGGGATCAGTCACTCACCTGCGGCTTCCCAGGCCGGAGGGGAGGGAGCCTCGCCACAGCTCCGCCCGTAGTCTATTCCCAGTGGAGCACTTGTTCGGGCTGGTAAGGGTGGGAGAGCTGCCTAGGGACCTCCTCCCTCAGTCTCGGGGAGGGGGTTAGGCCTCTAGTTCGTCAGGTAAGGGGGGAAGAGTACGCAGCAAGTTCAGAATGGCGAGGAAAACTTTAGTTCAGTTTCTCTACCTAGCAACGGAGTTCTCAGAGTCACACAGGGGTGCTCAGGGGAAGCACTCCTCACTTCCCACAGCAGCCTTCCATGGGGTGAGACAAGAGGTCCACAGTTCACCACCTGTCTGCAGAAAACTCGTAGGAGCAAAAGAAGAGAATAAAAAAAGAAAGGAAACAGAAAAGCAAGAAACTCAGAGGTTTCTTGGGTGAGAGGATGGGCACTCTTCCTTTCAGATTAACTCTGTACCTGAAGCGTGCCTTCTTGGGGCCGCAGCCAGTCTCAGGAGAGGTTATCTACAGAAATCACTTCTCTATCTCGGCTGGGTTCCCAGCATTCAGCTCAATTGTGCAGTTTCAAGAGGTTATCCTCCCTTTTGGATAGGAGCCTTTTTCGGAAGCTGCTTCCAGTCAGCCATCTTGCTCCGCCCCTCCCCACCCCCACCCCCCATGTACTATTCTCACTGCACTGTCTATAGACAACACACTTTTCAATTTACTCAGCATTAACATTTTCTACATTACTTTCCTAAGTCTCGATAAAGAGTCAGCAAATGGCAGCCTGTAGGTAAAATCCTGCCTGCCACCTATGTTTTCTAGTCTTACTGGGACACAGCCACGATAACAATGCACATATTGTCCATGGCTGCTCGAGTGCCACACAGAAGTCAGGCAGTTGCAACAGAGAACACATGGTCTGCAGGACCTGAAATATTCACTATCTGGCCCTTTACAGAAAAATTTTTGTCAACACATCTGTCCTCTCCCTCACTTACTGGTGCCCTCTCTCTTTGACCTCTTACCCCTGTGGTTTATGAAAACCACCTCCTGCTCCCACCACCACCAATAAACCCTCCCATTAATTCTCTGACCTTCTCTTCTCCCAAGAGACTTCCAATCACATGTATTTTATTTAAAAGGTGAGAAAGTGGATTACATAAGTATTTTATGGTCAGTTTTGGCTGCCTATTAGATTCAATCCTCCTACTTTTAAGAGAGGGGCTTATAACTTGCTAATGAAAAACAAATTTTGTTAGAATAACATCTGAAGGACACTAATATGTCCGCAGCTCTGCCAGCCCTGTTCTTGCCTTCTCAGCTTCCACCACAGACTCTCTTGAGAAGAATAAGGGAGTGGACAGTGAGCCAGAGCCACCCACACTTCTATTAGTTCTGAAATGAAATCATTTTCTATCAGTTCTCTGTGAAAAGGATAAAGCACTGTTTCAAAGTGAATTCTATTTATCTCCATACCTCCTTTTCTGAGGTCTTCTCCTTCTAGGTATATTCCTCAAATTTGAGACAAAGATAACATAGGGATATTTCAACATTATGCTTTTTGTAAAATAAAGTTAACAGACCTTTAATAAATGTGCTTCTCTCTCATTTCCATAATTTAATAGCTCCAGTTAGAAGTTTAAGTTATGTGTGTGCTTTTTTACTCATAATTGCTTACATTACTTTTTTAAAGTATCTTGTTTATTGTAGCAATTTTTTAATGTTATGCATGTGTCTATGTAGAGAAAGATCACAGTTGTATCCACATTTTCATGGTGTTGGTACTTCAATTTTCTTTTTGTTATCTGTATTTTAAAAAATTTGTACAATAAACAAGATTCTCTTAAAAAGTAAATGTGAGCATTTGTGAATAAAATAAAAATAGAAAACACATAACTTAAACCTCTAATACTTGGCTTCAAAGCTTGAAAGGACAGGCTAACTACCTAGTTGTAGACTAATGAAGCTGGGTGACTTTAAGTTGAAATCCTACTCATTTACCATTGCAAAAGTCTTAAGGCCCTTAAGAATGATGCTAAATCTCTGCCTATGCTCTGAAAATGGAAAAACAAAGCCTGGATGACACACACATCTGTTTATAGCATGGGTTTACCAAATATTTTAAGCCCTCTATTGGGACCTACTGCTCAGAAGAAAATATTCCTTTCCAAATAGTATTGTTCATTGACAATGCATTCTTGTCACTCAAGAGCTCTGATGGATGTACCAGGAGATCAATGTTGTTTTATGCCTGCTAACACCACATCCATTCTGCAGACCCTGGGTCAAAGAGTAATTTTGGCTTTTAAGTTTTATTATTTAATAAATAATTTTTGTAAGTCCGTGGCTGTCATAAATGATTCCTCTGAAGGATCTGGGCAAAATAAATTGAAAACCTTCTGGAGGGGATTCACCATTAAGAATATTCACAACTCATGGGAGGAGGTCAAACTATTGATATTAATAAGGAGTCTGGGGGAAGTTGATTTTAATCCTAATGGATGACCTTGAGAGCTTCAAAGGCTTCATTAGAGTAAGTAACTGCAGATGAGGTGGAAATAGCAAGAGAACTAGAATCGCAAGTTGAATCAGAAGATGTGACTGAACTGCTGCAATATCATAATAAAACTTAAACAGAGGAGGAGTTGCTTCGTGGAATGAGCACATGGATGAGATCCTCGAGACAATCTACTCCTGGTGATGATGCTGTGAACACTGTTGAAATGACACCAAAGGATTCAGAATATTATATAAACTTAATTGAAAAAGCAGCAGCAAGGCTGACAAGACTGACTTGAATTCTGAAAGAAGTTCTACTGTGGGTAAAATGCTGTCAAGCAGCATCACATGCTACAGAGACATCTTTTGTGAAAGGGAAAGTCAATCAGCACAGCAAACACCATCGTTATCTTATTTTAAGAAACTGCTACAGTCACCCCGACCATCAGCAACCAGCAGAAACTACCTCATCACTCAGGAGCCGTCAACACTGAGGCTGAACTCTCCACCAGCAAAAAGATTACAACTTGCCAAAGGCAATCTCTAGCAATTTTTAGCACTAAAGTGTTTTTAATTAAGGTTTACGTATTATATTTTTAGACATAATACTATTGCACACTTAAGAGACAATAGTGTAAACATAATGTACTTCCCATATGTACGGGGAAGACAAAATATTTGTGACTTACTTTTTTGTGATACTGTCTTTATTGTAATAGTCTGGAACCAAACCGCAATATCTATGTGGTATACCTATGTTTACATATATGTATATGTAATATATATGTAATTTTAGATACTATTATTTTCACTTAATAGTAACTATTTTCTTAAGGTACAAGAACTAGATATATCTTTTTTGGGGAGAGTCAAGAACTAGATATATCTTTTTCTTTTTTTCTTTTTCTTTTTTTTTTTTTTTGGGACAGAGCCTCAAGCTGTCACCCTGGGTAGAGTGCCATGGCATCACAGCTCACAGCAACCTCCAACTCCTGGGCTCAAGCGATTCTCCTGCCTCCACCTCCCAAGTAGCTGGGACTATAGGCATCCACCACAACACCTGGCTATTTTTTTGTTGCAGCCATCATTGTTGTTTCGTGGGCCCAGGCTGGATTCGAACATGCCAGCTCAGGTGTATGTGACTGGAGCCTTAGCCACTTGAGCCACAGGTGCAAACCCAAGAACTAGATATATCTCTTGATAACAAACTGTCAAATTTCCCTCCCAAAATATGGTATTCTAATCATAGTAATAAACTCTGAAGTATAATTATAGATGTGTTAAATATCCTTGTTTTTTTAAAACTTTATTCAAATTAATATGTGGATACAATGTTTAGGTTACATTGTTCTCACTTGCAGGGTAAAGTTCCATTTGTAGAAGAGCCTCTTACTCAGAGTGTATGTTATACACCCTCACAATGTACACATTAGGTGAGATCCCACCTATTTTGTTTTGTTTCTTTGCTTTATCTGTTTTACATGTTTCTATTATACAATAAACTAATTGAGATCCCCAGGATATTTCAAAAGTATCACTCTGTCAACAGATACACACAAACATATATAAATGGCTACATATATACAATAGACACATACATACATACACCAAATTATATATTTATAGGCTTACACCATTTTGTTAGTTATAAAACCATAAATCCTAACTTTGAACTGTAATGTAGCCTCTTTCATGGTTTTCAGACCTTTAAAAACAAATAGCTGAATATTTGATGAAGATATGCCTAAAAGTATTAGAATAATATAGCAGAATATGTTGTTTTTAACATGTATCTTAGTGTCTTTCTCAGACAAGTTTCCTTTCTACCAGTAAGTACAATTTTATGAATATACTCTCAAGTGTTTCAGGACTTATTTCATTACCAGCAGTAACAACCTAGTTCTACCATCTTTCTAATGATAATTTTCATTACAGAGATAAGAAAAGGCATTACATTTAACAAACTCAGCATCTTGGGGATAACTCCTTGGTGAATATTTCCATCAGTTCCCCTCACTTTCCTGTTCAACATTAAACAACTCTTTCCCTGGAAATATACTATGTTTCACTTAGAGATAATATTTGAAGTTAAACAACTGCCTACATCATTGTTTAGCTTTCAGGAGACATGTAGTTATACATCAGGGAGCACAAATATTGAAGCTGTAAACACATTTCTTAACAAATTCACAGTAACATTTCATTAACGTAGAGTCTTTTGATACAAAATAAGTGTGGCAATAGAAAGACTGTTGCATTCTATTAAATCATCTTGAGAAAGTAATCATGCCCAGAAAAAGGTTTCCTGGGCACAATTTGAAGAAGAAGGTAAAGAAGCCTTGAGCTGGCTTGGGATATTTCATTGCCATTCCCTAAACTACACAGAATGTTTCCAATCTGTTCCTTTTTTTTTTTTAATTTCAAGTTAATGTGAGGTACAAACAACCAGGTCACAATATTTGAATTTGTTAGGTAAAGTCCCTCTTGTAGTTGTGTCCCACACAGAAAACGTGTGCCATACACCCCATAATGTGCCCATTAAGTGGGAGCACATTAATCACCCTCCCTCATTCCCATTCTCCACAATGTGAATTAAATTGAGTTTTGCTGCTCATGTGCCATGATTAGATTGTCTACTGGCTTCATATTAGTATTAAGTGTAATGGATATTTGCTTTTCCTTTCTTGTGATACTTTACTAAGAAGAATGTGTTTCAACTCCATCCAGGTTAATACAAAAGATGTAACATCACCACCATTTCATGGCTGAAGAGTATTCCATCATATGCATATACCACAATTTGTTACTTTAATCCTGAGTTTATGACCATTTAGGTTATTTCCACATCTTAGTGATTGTAAATTGAGCTGCTATAAACAATCCAGTCCAAATATCTTTATGATAAGAATATTTTTTCTTCTGGGTAGATGTCTAGTAATAGGATTGTGGGATCACAATGGGAGGTCTGATTTGAATTCTTTGAGGATTCTCCATAACTCTTTCCAAAGAGGCTGCATTACTTTGCAGTCCCACCAGTGCAAAAGCCTTGCTCTCTCTCCAATTCCCCACCAGCATGTACAACTTTGAGACTGTGATGTGGATTAATCTTACTAGGGTTAGGTCAAATCTCAGGGTGGTTTTGATTTGCATTTCTCTGATGATTAGAGATGATGAGCATTTTTTCCCATTTGTTAGCCATTCATCTGTCTTCCTCAGAGAAGATTCTGTTCATGTCTCTTACCCAGTGATAGATAAGATTGTTTGCTCTTGTTCTCTTGGTTAATTTGAGTTCTCTATAGATACTAGTTATCAAGTCTTTGTCATATTTGTAACATGCAAATATCTTTTCCCATTCAGAAGGCTGTATATTTGCTTTAATTGTTGTGTCCTTAGCCATGCAGAAGCATTCAGAATTCTCATATTTTTATTTTTCTTGTTGTAGCAATTGCTACTGAAAGTCTTCTTCATAAAAATCTCTCCCTAGACTGACATCCTCAAGAGTTTTCCCCATACTTTCTTCTAGGACTTTTATCATTTCATGTCTTAGATTCAAATCTTTTGTCCATCTTGAGTCAATTTTTGTAAATAGGGAAGGGTGGGGGTCCAGTTTCAGTATTTTACATGTGGTTATCCAGGTCTCTCAGCATCATTTACTGAATACAGATTCTTTTCCCCAGAGTATGCTTTTGTCTGGTTTATCAAAGATCAGATAACTATAGAGACTGGATTCATCTCTTGGTTTTCTATTCTGTTCCATATGTCTATGTCTCTATTTTTGTGCCAAAACTATGATGTTTTGATTATGTGGACTTATAATGTAGCCTCAAGTCTGGTAGAGTAATGCCTCTAGCTTTATTTTTATTACTAAAAATTTCCTTCGATATGTGAGTTTTTTCTGGTTTCATACAAAACAAAGACCTATTTTTCCTAGTTCTTCAAAGTATGATGTTGGTATTTTAATGGGGATTGCATGAAATCTGTAGATTACTTTGGGTAATATAGACATTTTAACAATGTTGATTCTTCCCAGCCAAAAGTACAGTATGTTCTTCAATTTGCTAATGTCTTCTATTGTATCTTTTCTTAAGGTTTCATAATTCTCTCTGTAGAGCTCATTTTTTTAAGATATATACATGGGTATTTCATTTTCTTTGAAGCTACTATGAAAAGAATTGTGACTTTGATTAGCTTCTCAACTTGGCATATACAAAGACTACCAATTTCTGGACATTGATTTTATTCCCTGAGCCATTACAATATTTCTTGATCACTTTCAGGAGTCTTGTGGTTGAGTCTTTGGGGTTCTCTAAATATAAGATCATATCACCAGCAAAAAACAAGAGTTTGGTCTCCTCTGCCCCCATTTGGATGCCCTTTATATCCTTCTTTTGCTGATTGCAGTGGCTAGAACTTCCAGCACTATGTTGAATAGTAGTGGTGATAGAAGACATCCTTGTCTGATTCTAGTTTTAAGTGGGAAAGCTTTCAATTTTACTCCACTCAGTCTGATATTGGCTGTGGGTTTGTCATTGCTGGCTTCAATGAGTTTAAGAAATGTGCCACCTATGCCCCTTATCTTAAGTGTTCTTGTTAGAAAAAAAATGCTGAATTTTGTCAAATGTTTTTTCCGCATCTATTGAGAGAATCATATGGTCTTTGTTTTCGCTTCTATTAATATGATGAATTACATTTATGGATTTTCATATATTAAATCAGCCTTGCATCCCTGGGAAGACACCTATTTGATTGTGATGTATAATTTCTTAAATATGTAGCTAAGATTTTACTGAGTATTTTTGCATCAATATTCATTAATGTAATTGGTCTGTAGTTCTCCTTTTTAGTTGTGTATTTTCCTAGTTTTGAAATTAAGATGATGTTTGTTTCATAGAACTTGTTCGAGAAGGTTCCTACCTTCTTAATGTTTTAGAGTAGTTTCTAAATTACAGGTAAAAGCTTTTCTTGGAAGTTTTTCTTTTTTGGTGCTAAATAACTTATTTTAATAAATTCATCTTTAATACAAGTATAAAACAAAATTCCTGCCATTTAAACTATAATTGAACTTTAAATCTAATCAATAATAACATTAATCTTTTAAAGTTTTTAACCACAAGAGTAAATGTAATACAGAACTCAAATATCAAATGCTTTCTGTCACAATATTAAAAATAAATTTCTTACCATTCCAAGGCTATCAAAAGTTCCCTACTCTCAATCTTTTTTATAAAACAAGTATAGTGGCTGTTGGTGTTTATATTTGTTAAAAATCTTTTTTAAAACACTTTAAAGGCAAAACACGATTGTAAGAGGGACTTTACCCCACAAATGCAACCAGTTTAACATGGTTTCTTGTACCCTCAATGAATCCCCCCCAAAAAAAAAAAAAAAAAAAAAAAAAAAAACCACTTTAAAAATTTTTTTAGCAATTCTAAGCCATTCAAAAATACCTGATGCTCATAGTAGGTTCATGGTTTAGGTAGAAGAATTCATGTTACAGAGTCATAATGTTATAACTAGATTTTTAACCCACAAAATAAATTAAGAAAATCCAACATCATTTAATACTTTTTCTTTTACCAATAAAGAACCAGATTTAATATCATAACTCTTCATTCAAATGGACTACCTTATGAGGTTTGGTTTCTCTATTGATGGATAACTAGTTATTATCAAATGCTCAAGGACAATTCTCCTTAGAACTGTGCATTTTTACATGAAAGTAATTAGTTTTCACTTAAAATAAAATCAGTAACATATGTACATCCAGACTAAAATGTAAACATGTGTAAACTACTAAGAGAAATTCAACTAGAAAACTAAGAAAAAGCCAATAGAAAGAAGATACAGGGAAAATTTTTAAATTGAGATAATACCTTTCTTTGAATCATTAAGATACCTACTACCAATGGATTTGACCACCTAAGATTAGAAAGAACATGAGAAATGCTGAGAAGAACAATTACTCCTACAGTTAAAACAAATGTGTTATTAGGAAAGAGAAAAAAATGTAAGCTAAATTCCTCAAATGAAAATTACAAAACATGGGATTAGAAATTTCTTAAAAACTACACCTTTGATTTTCTTTTGAGGAAAAAAATAGTAGTCTTTTAAAACAAGGGCATGAGAAAGGCTTCAGATTGAGACCCATCTCAAGTTCTCAAAGAAAAGCACTATTAGTAATAAAATTTCAGGTATTTTTCATTTAATGTGGGCAAAAAATACATTGTTTATATCTGAAATATAAACTAGCAATTTATTTTCATTTATAATATAAAATGTTTTAGGAAATATTTACTCCTCTCAGTATTCAAAATTAAATAGCAATTATGTTTTCATAATTATAATAGTTGATATGAAGTAAAAATTTAATTCTACTGAACTAAAGCTCAAATAGATTCAATTAAAAACCATGTATGAAAATACCTACACTTTTAAAATGTTTGAAATTTTTCCTGTTTGCAAGAATAGGTCTACTTTTTCTAACATTAAAAAAAAAAATTTAGATTCCTCCTGTCAGTATAAAACTCCTCAAATAATCACAACAGAATCTTTTACACCAGAAAATCAAATTCACATAATATACTCCTAATATTCATGAATTACAATTCAGAAAGTGGTAGTCTCCCTGAAACAGAAAGAATTTCTTCCCCTTTGTCACCTCTATTCCTTATATATAATCTTCATTTCACATCATTTACATAGAAATATTATCAAAATCTGACAGGTCAATAAGAAAAAAATTTTTTGCCTTCCGGAGCTTATCAAGAAAATTTATTCAGTCTTCTTAGTGCATTTGTTTTTAACCTTATCTGAAGTGTCATCTACACATTTGAGGCCAATGACACTATGCCATTGTAAGATGATTTTATTTCACTTTTCTTTTCACATGATGGAAAATGCCAGCCAAACAGCATCTGATTCAACATATCCTCAAAAGGAGCAAAAGTCATAGTAGAAGTCTGGATAATCATCATGTTTACCTTTGTGGCCACAATAAAGATGGTATAAAGGAGTATAAGATTATGCTTTGATATTGCCAGATGCTTAGTGTACTGGAATGTGAAGATAACTGACCCTAGCAGAGTCATCTTGGAAAGGTAGGACAACTTCAGCCATTAAAGACCTTCTGGTTTCCAATCTCCTTTTACCAACTGCTCAGAATTTGTTATGATGACCTGCACCTTGGGCCCATCCAATAGCTATTATGACTAGCCAGCTATTTTTGTAATAACTAATAGCATGTGTGATTCCACCTACTATTTTCCAAGTTCTGGTCACTTCCTTCATTCCAGCAGCCAGAAGTTGAACAAGTAAAAATGAATAGCCCTGGGATACCAGGTCAAACGGGCAAAAAAAAGGAATATGCCAGATTGAAGATGCTAGTAATATATTAGTGCGATTTGCAAGAAAACTTAATGGAGGCTCTGAAAGCAGTATACAGGATGAAATTCTTCCACCAAAGCAGAGAAGCATAGCACTAAACCAGCTTGAAATAAGATTCTTCCATGCCACTGCCACTGCCACTGCTCCAGGCTGATGCTTCAGAGTCATCACAGACTCTAGATTATGGGCAATGTCAAAAATGGGGAACATGGATGTGCAGGAGAAGGCCAGAGTCAGCTCATCCAATGGAGACTCCATAACTATGCCCCACTGCAGCAGCCAAAGAAGCCACAGTCACATGTGAGCGGTGAGGGGTCGAGGTTTCTTTGAAAGTTTGATAGAATTCTGATGTGAAGTCATCTAGTTCGAGACTTTGTTTTTGTTGGAAACTTTTGTTGTTTCTTTGATCTCAGTGCTTTGATCTCTCTCAGTTCATTCAAGAGATCTATTTCTTCATGGTTAAGTACAGGGAAATGGTATGATTCCAGGTATTGGTTCATTTCCTCCACATTGTCAAATTTCTGGGCATAGAGTTTCTTGTTAGTAGTCAGAGATAATCTCTTGTATCTCTCTGTTATCTGTTGTTATGTCCCCTTTTCATTCCTGATTGAGGTTATTAGAGGTTTTACTTTTATGTTTCTAGTTAATCTGGCCAAAAGTTTATCAATTTTACATCTTTTTGAAGAACAAACTTTGAATGTTCTGATTCTTTAGGTTTTGATGTGTTTTCTTTCTGTTTTCTTGGATGTTGGCATCTAATGAGATAAATTTTCCTCTTAGGACTACTTTTACAGTATTTCATAGGTTTTGGTAACTTGTAGTTTCATTGTTGTTATGTGTGAGGAATTTAATAATTTTCTCCTTTATCTCCTCCTTGACCCAACAGTCATTCAGCATAAAAGATTGCTTAATTTCCATACCTTTGTATAGGGATAAAAATTTTTGTTGGAGTTCAGTTCCACCTTTACTCCTTTATGGTCTAAGAAGATACAAGGTATAATTTCAATTCTTTTAATTTTGTTGAGGTTTGATTTATATCCTAGAATATGATCTATTTCAGATTATGTTCCATGGACTGACAAAAAGAACATATATTCCTTAGTTTTGGGATGATGTGTTCCTTATATCTATTAAGCCCATTTATCCTAGGGTCACATTTAAGTCATTTGTATCTTTGATTTGTTTCTGTTTATAGGATCTGTCTAGTTCAACCAAACGGGTGTTAATGTTCCCAGCTATTGTGGTGTTATAGGATATCACATTGGCTAGACCAATTAAGGTCTGTTTCATAAATCTGGAAGCATTTATGTTGGGTGCATAAATGTTTAGAATTGAAATTTCCACTTGTATTATTCCCTGAATAAGTAGGAAGTGACCATTTTTGTCTTTCTTAACTTTAGTTGTTTTAAATGCACTTGTATCCGAAAATAAGATTGCAATCTCGCCTTTCTTCTGATTTCCATTTGCCTGAAATATTGATTTCCAACACTTTACCCTAAGTCTTGTTTTGTCCTTCAAGGTTAGGTGTGTTTTCTGGGAGACAGAATACGGATGGCTTGTGCTTTTTTATCTAATCAGCCAGTCTGTGTCTTTTCAGTGGGGAGGGAATTCAAGCCATTAATGTTTATTTAGAGAATCAATAAACATAGCTGAGTTCTAGTTATTTCATTTTGTGAAAATCCATTCCTATTTACCAATCATTACTAAGTGTCAAACACTAAGCTCTGTGCTAAGTTAATGCACCACTTGTTCCTTGCAGATTGTAACTCCTAGATTACATCATTTAGTCCAAAATTATTATCATTTTTAAACATCAATTCAAATGATCCTTTGAATAATCTGGCTTCTCAATTCCTTAAATTGGATTTCCTAAAGCTTGTTTCAAGGCAAGTACTTGAATTCAGGCAGTTTATTGAGAGATAATTCCTAGAAGTAACAGTGAGGGAGGAGGAAGAGTGAGATTGAGGTGTATGCTATTATATTCATTACCAGAATATACAGTAATTATTCAATCCCTCTGAGGACCCTCTGAAGAATCACATTGAACCAAACTGGCTTTCCAAAGATAAGCAATAGGGGCATTTATCCAACTCCTGTTCCTACCCAGCTTAGATTTTTTTCACCAGCAGTATAAACTCCTCCATGCTTGCAGGCAGCCTTGCTTCAACTGAGGGAGCTCTCAAGCCTTCAGAGAAAGCCCTGAGGCAGGAAAGCAGGAACAAAGGAGGTGCTGACCTTGGGAGGGCATCAGCAGGTGTAGAAATTATTCCCTACCACTGCTGCTGAGGGAGCCCAGGGATCCAACCTAGAGCATAGAATCTGCAACATCTTGTCTTATAGTGGTCTTGTTCTCTACCTATCTCCAATATTCACTACCATAGATAAGTCCTAACCTGATTGTTACCCCTTCTCAATCCACAGTTTTTTAAAATTCCTTCATCAACCATTGCCTCCTATCTTTCAAACTTACTTTCTCTAATGCCCTGATTTTAAGAGATCTCACACCCTGTAGGATCCTATCATTCACTAATCTACCACCTTTCCACTGTCTATTGTTCTTCATGTTCTCACTTCCTTTCACAGCTTGAATCTTCATAATCATTCTCCATAATCACAGCTCATCTTCATAATCATTCTCATGTACACATTCTCAACTCCCTTGCATCTCTCTCATCTTCTCACTTTTTCCACCCTCAGCCCCTGGTAACCACTAGTCAGCTTCCTGGGGGTTATCTGGTTTTTAGAAGGACAGATAAATGGAATCATATAGTATGTGGTATTTTTGAGAATGGCTTCTTTCACTTAGCATAATGCTTTTGACACTTGTTCACATTACTGCATCTCTCAGTAGTCCTTTCATCTTTATTGATGAGTAGAACTCCAAGTATGGAAGTAAAACAATGTATTTGTTCATCCCCATTTGAGGGACATTTGGGTTTTTTTGGATTTCACTTGTTGTAAATAAAGCTACCAGAAATATTGACATACTACTCTTTGTGTGGATATTTTATAGTGATTTCGCTTTGCATTTCCTTAGTAAATATTAATAATAATTTGAACATCTTTTCATATGTCATTTATCATTCATATACTTTATTTGGTAAAGTATGTTCAAATTATTTACCTACTTTTGTTATCAGGTGTTTATCTTATTATTGAGTTATGAGTTTTTCAATATCATGAATAAATGTCCTTCATAAGATCTACCTTTTGACAATATTGTCTTCCTGTTTGTAATTTGCCTTTTCCTTTTCTTATCAGTTTATTTTGGAGAGCAAAAATTTTTCATTTTTATTTTTATTATCTTTTTTCTCTGCTGGTTCATGTATTTTGTTTCCTAAGTCAAGATTACAGAGATATTTATGTATGATTTCTTATAGAAAATATATATTTTAGCTTTTACATTTAGGTGTATAATCCCTTTAATTTAATTTTTATAGTGTTCATTTGGCTATTCAATTTTTCTAGCACCATTCATTATAAAGACTACCCTTTACTTCATTAAATTACCTTGAAACCTTGAAAATTGTATCCAAAATAAATGGACTACACGCACATGCATCTATTTGGGAACAATCTGTTTCCATTTTCCTATATGTTATCCCCATGCCAACACCATGCCAATAGATAACTGCAGCTTTAGAGTAAAATTAGAAATCAGAAAGTGTAATTTTCTTCTTTTTCAACATTTGTTAATTTTAGGACTTTCAGATTTGTGTATAAATTCTTGAATTAACTTGTCAATTTTTAACAATCTGTGAACATGGTTTATGTCTCCATTCTCCATTTATGTCTAATTTCTTTCAATAAATTTTTTTACTTTTGAGTGAATAAATCTTACACATATTTTATGAAAGATAGACTTAAGTATTTCATATTTTAATGCCATTGAAAGTTTTTTAAATTCATCAAAATAGTATTATTACATTAATTTCAAATTCTAATTGTTGTTTATAACTATATAAAAATGCAATTAACTTCTGAATGCTAACCTCATATCTTGCAACCTTGCTAAACATACACATTAGTTCCAGTAGCTTCTTTGTAGATTCTTGAGTCGTAATTTTAAATGTAGATGATTTTGTCATCTGCAAAATGACATTTTGCATTTTCCTATCCAATATCCATATCTTTTGTTTCTTTTTCTTGCCAAACTGTACTAGGTAGGAAATATAATAAAACATACAAAGAAAGCATTATATGTGGCCAGAACAGTGAAACAGAAGTGTACTGTTGAAGGTTTCTTACACTATGTCTGAAATGATTTGTCATTTGACATTAGTCTGATGCTAGAGACTGTTGTTTTAGTTATCTGTTGCTTAATAACAAATTAGTCCCAAACTTAGAAGCTTAAAACAGCAGTAAACATTTACTATCTCACACAGTTTCTGTGCATCAGAACTTGGCTGGATGGTTCCAACTCAGGGTTTTCGATTAAGTTGCAGTCGAGATGTTGAAAGGAATTGCTGTCATCCGAATACTTTACTGGGCCTGAAGAATATGCTTCCAAGATGGCTCAGTCATGTGACTGGAAAATTAACTGGTGCTTGGTGTTCTCCAGAGATTTCATTTCTCTCCATGTGAACTCACCATAGATGTTGCGTGTTCTTGGGGGATAGCAGCTTGCTTTCCTCAGCAATGCAATGAAAGAAAGAACAAGTTGGGGGCAGCACCTGTGGCTCAGTGGGTAGGGTGCTGGCACCATATACCAAGGGTGGCAGGTTCCAACCCAGCCCCAGCCAAACTGCCACAAAAAATAGCCAGGTATTGTGGTGGGTGCCTGTAGTCCCAGCTACTTGGGAGGCTGAGGCAAGAGAATTGCCCAAGCCCAAGCCCAAGAGCTGGAGGTTGCTGTGAGCCTTGACACCACAGCACTCTACCAAGGGCAACAAAGTGAGACTCTGTTTCAACAACAAAAAAAAAAGAACAAGTTGGAAAATGCAATATCCTTTTGATCTTCTTTATCTTAGAAGTTATACTCTGTCAGTTCTTCACTTGCTATTGTTTACATAGTTTAGCCCTGTTCGGTGCAGGGTGAAACTATAACTCCAGATTTCAGAGACCACTAAGGAGCGAGCATCCTAAGCAGTAAGCACATTAAGCTGCTTAAGACAACTCTGCTAAGTTAGTGTCTTTCTCATATACGTCTACATGTGTTACAGAGCCAGCTATACAATATTTCTATTTTCCTTTAAGCAGCCAGTTATCTGTGAAAGAGACTTTAAAACTAATAAAATTAGATATTTTATATTTATCCACATAAATTACTATTTCCGGCATTTTCTATTCCTATAGAAAGATACAAATTTCCATCTGGCATCATTTTGCTTCTGCCTAAATAACTTCCTTTTTAATATCTTTTATGGTTCAGTCCACTGGACGTTGAATTTTGACTGCTTTTGTTTGTCTGGAAAAGTGTTTATCTCACTTTCATTTTTCAAATATGATCCTTTGAATAACCTGCCTAGATTGACCATTGGTTTTTCTTTCAACATTCTGAGGTCTGTCTGCTAGCTTATACAGCTTCTGATGAAAAGTTTCTGTTAAGACAGTGTCTTTGTTTTCCTTGGGCTGCTATTAGGATCATCTCTTTCATCACTGGTTTTCTAAAAGTGCCTTGGTATGGTTTTCCTTGTAGGATTTGCTGAGTTTCCTGGATCTGTGAATTTATATTTTGCATCAGATATAGACAAAAATGTGGCCATATTATCATTTTGAATATTTTCTGCCCCCGCCACCTTGCTCCTGCAATTATGTCAGATCTCCTGATATTGTGTCTGAGGTCAGTAATGTTGTATTCACTTTTTTATCAGCCTTTTTTCTCTCTTAGCTGCATTTTTGGCAGGTTCTGTTGCTCTGTCTTCAGTGCCTTCTCCAGTGTCTAATCAGCTATTGATCCCATCCCATTTTTCTCCATTTCAGATTTTTTTTTAATTTTCCAATATGTTATTAGGAAATTCTTTAAACATATTGAAAGAACAGTTGAAAGAATTATACAGTGATCACCCATATATTCACCACATACATTTTATAATTTATTTTCTTCTCCTTCACATGTAGGAAATTTGTTCATAGGGAGGACACAAGTTTTGTCAGATATTTTATTTTTAATCTCCATAGACTTTAATTGGGTCTTTATCATGTTCATGTTTTCCTCCACATGCTTGATGACATGAAGCATATTTATAATTGTCGGTTTTAATCATTCCATTACCTCTGTCATTTCTGGGGCTGTTTCTATTGATTGACATTTTATTTCTAATCATGGGTCATTACTCTTTCTAATGCTTGGTAATTTTTTAATACAGCATTGGACATTGAAACCTTACCTAATTGGGTGGTAGACTTTGCTATATAACTTTTAAAAGTGTTGGATTTTCTTCTGGCACACAGTTAAGTTACTTAGAATCATCCTATTCCTTTTGAGGTTTGCTTTTAAACTTTGTTAGGGAAATCCTAACAAAGAGCATATTTTAGTCTAAGACTACTATAGCCCCACTACTAACTTCACTACTAAGGTACCCTGTATTAGAATTCTATTTGATGCCCCAAATAGTACAATTAAATGGGCTTTCTACTCTAGTGGAAACACCAATTTTTCCCAATCTTCAGGAATTACTTGGCTTATTGATTCTCAGTGGTTCTTTGCCCTGACTGAGGTAGTTTCTTCTCTTTTTCAATACACAGGATCAAAAGACCCCTTTGTAGCTATGTGGACTCATATTCTCTCTCTCCCCGACCCTCTATCTTCCTGCCTCTCCCCCTTACCAAAAAAAAGGTCCTAGCAACCTCAACCTTCCTTAACACCTATCTCTATTCCCTCCACTAAGATACTGAAGCCTGAAACTGCCTCTAGATGGCAAGCCAAGCTAGGGTAATAATAAGGTTCAATTTGTAATTTGTTTTCGATGTCTCAGGATTTCCCAGTGCCTGAAAACCATTATTTTGTCCAATTGTCTAGTTTTTTGAGATAGAAAGTAAATCCATTCCATGTTACCCAATCATTGCCAGGTCACATGTGTTACCCTGAAATTTTTATTTAGATATCAAGCTGCTTTCTGGAGACCTCTTTTTATAAATATTATATACGAAGATATCTCTACTGACAAATATAATAGGCATATCAAACTTAACAGATATGAAGTTTAACTTAGATCTCTTCTGCATGACCCAAATCAAGCAAATTTGCTCCTCTTTAAGTCTTCTCCATGTCAGTTCATAGCAACACAATCCTTCCAGTTATTGGAGCAAAACTTCAAACCTCTTTCAAATTCACTACGTAAGCCATCAGCAAATTCTTTCAACTCTTGCCTTGAAAAACATATTTGGCATCTACTCTTACCATAACCATCCTATTTTACTCTCGTTCACCATCTCTCTTTCCCTGGTTTCTTACAATAACATGTATAATCAGATTTACTGCAATAATCCTGCATAAGTATTCCATCAATCAAAGTGGCTTTCAGTGCAACCTATTTCTTCCTCATAGGTCTACAAATCTTACATGGCTTTGCTATGCTTAGCAGAGAGTTGCTGGATCGTCTTGGCTAGGCTCAAAGCTCCTGGTCAGTTTTAAGTCTACTCAGTGTCTCTCCTTCTGGGGCCCAGGCTAAAGGAGGCGTAGCCATTTGGGATATTCTTTTGCCACAAGAACAAGAGGGTGGAACAAAATTGCTGTGTCTGTTAAAGCTTCACCTCTAGACTGGCACATAATCACTTTTCACTCACATTCCATTGACTAAAGAAAGTCAAGTGGCCTAATGCAGTGGAAGGCACACAGGAGAATGTGTTCTACCCTGGAAAGGAGGTCAGCTGGGAAAAATAAGGTTCCACAGCCTTCTAATTAGTCTTCCTGTTCCTTTACTTGTCCTTTTCAGTCTGTTCTCAACATAGCATCCAGAATGATTCTTTTAAAACACACCAGCATCGTCCTTTGCTAAAAACCCAGGGGTGACTACCATTTCACTCAGAGTCCATACAGTGGTCTACAAACCCTTTATTCTGCAGCTGATCACTTCCGTGACATCATTTTTTCTCAGGGCTCCCTCACTCTGTCAGTCCCAGACAGAGTCCCTTAGCAGGCCTCCTTGCTAAGCTGGAACGGGTCAAGCAAATTTCCATCTCAGGGCTTTGCACTTCAATGCCCTCTCTCCGAAACATTATTCTCCCAGACTTCTCTCACCTTTTTCAGATCTTTGCTCAAATGCAGCCTTCTTACTGGTCTCCAAAGAGTGTCCCATTTATCATTTCAAAAGCTTCAATGCTCCCTAGGCTTCTCTGCATTATTTCTCTCCCTAGCACTCATAATTTTTTTTTTATTTATTGTCTGTTTTCTCCCACTGAAATGTTAACTGCAAGAGAGTAAGTAGTTTTTGCATGTTTTTTCACTTCTGTATCCCCTAGTATAGTGCCTTGTACATAACATGTATTCAATAAATATTTACTGAATGAATTAATAAGTTAATACAAACAATGCTGCTCCATTGTTATAAATAAATTCTCTCCGCAGAGAAAGTCCATCATCCCACCAGGACAAGTCTGATTTTCTATTTGCCAGACACACATCGAGATTGATGAAGAAGTTCAGGAATCTCCAGGGGGCATTGGGAAAAATAACTTAAAGATTATTTTTACACAATAAAAAACAGTATCTCTGAGGAAACTACTGCAAATTTAAAATGTATTAAAAAGAGAATTATATAATCTAGGAACTTCTCTTAGGACTATATGTATGCATGAGACACATATATATGATGTGTGGATCATACATATGTCACATATGCCATATATGTTTGCCCCATACATGTGATCTATGTGAGACATATACATGCATGGGACATACATGCCGGGCATGTGTATTGGACACATGCATGGGACACATACGATATATATGTATTTACATACATGGAACAGGGTGGAGCTTCATATTAAAATTGAAGACAATTTTGTCCCACGGTATTATTAAATCAGAGAAACTAGTCTAAGAGTTGGGTTGCCTGCAATGTCTGTGTGCTCAAAACGATAGAAGAGTCGATGCCACTGAGAGGACACACAGCCTACCCAAGCTTCCCCACAGCCAAGGGTACTGGTAGGGATGGAGACACGGAGTGTGGGAGGAATCGAAGGCAGGTGAGTTAACATAATTAATCAACAGGAAAGGTCAGGTCTCAAAGTCTGTGCCAAATCTCTGAGCCCACAGTGCTCCAACCTTAGTGGACAAAGGGATCATCTACTTCACATTGCAAACTCAGAGTCCTTCCCCACCCACAGAGATTCTGATTATGTAAGTGTGGACTGGGGATCCAGGACTCTTCTGTCAATAAACACCACAGGCAGTTCTTAGGATATGGTTAGAGCACCAGGTCTGGAGAGCATTGCTCTAAGCTTAAGCAGCTTTCACTGGTTCTTTCCCTCCCAACCCTTTCATTTTAACTGCTTTCTTAATTGCCAGAAGATGGCAAGCAGAATGTTTCACTGCGAAAATACATAACTGAATATGCTCATAGTTATTAAAGTTATATTATTCAGTATATGTATCTTTAAAATAAAAGTTTTGGAAAATAAACAAGGAAAAAGGCAGTCCACACCACAACTACTATCACCACCCCAGTCTCTGAGGCCACGTGAGATACAAATTTTGAGAAATCTTTTTCATTAGAGAAATTTTAGCATGCGAAAGCATACTTTGAAGATTATTCTGGAATTTTCTTCAGGTCTTTGGTTTCTTGTTTGTTTTCACATCTGCGCAGTCTATTGAGCTTTCCTCTGAGAATGTCAGTGATAGAGGCCTCTTAAATTTCCAGGCATTTTCTGTCAAGTGTTCACACAATGAATGTGTACAAGCACAGTAGATAGAGCCTGTAATCCCAGCACTTTGGGAGGCCAAGGTGGAAGGATCACTTGAGCCAGGAGTTCAAGACCAGCCTGGGCAACATAGTGACACACATATCTGCAAAAAGTTTACAAAATTATCCAGGCATGGTGGCATGTGCTCATAGTCCCAGCTACTCAGGAGGATCCCTTGAACCCAACAGTTTAATTTTACAGTGAGCTATGATCATTCTATTGCACTCCAGCCTGCGTGATGGAGTGAGAAAAAAAATGAGCTCACATGACATATATTTACTGTGCTTCTCTTCTCATAGCAGAGAAGCCTCTGAATTCAAGCTTGTGAGGAAGTGAGTGATCGATCATCAGAGAACCACTCCTCCTAAGGGAGAGAAGGAAACAAACCCATGTCAGGCAGAAGAGGCAGCAGCCTGGGAAGATGAAAATGAAGAAACCAGCTCGGTGCCTGTGGCTCAACGGGCTAAGGCGCCAGCCACGTACACCTGAGCTGGCAGGTTCGAATCCAGCCTGGACCCACCAAACAACAATGACGGCTGCAACCAAAAAATGGCCGGGCATTGTGGCGGGTGCCTGTGGTCCCAGCTACTTGGGAGGCACAGGCAGGAGACTTGCTTGAGCCCAGGAGTTGGAGGTTGCTGTGAGCTGTGATGCCACAGCACTCTATCCAGGATGACAGCTTGAGGCTCTGTCTCAAAAAAAAAAAAAAAAAGAAAAAAAAAAGAAAATGAAGAAACCTTCCCAAGTTGCTCTCTTGCTCCTAGTTCTCCCAGTAAAGTAAGGGTGCATTTGGAAAGCTCTAAAGAGCATGCCACATCTGAGTTATGGTTATTTGTTACTCACTATATTGCAATTTTCTGTTGTTATCCCTGAACCACTGGTGAATGCTTGTTAGGGGCTACAGTGTGGTCTTGATGGTACTGTGGAAATTCAGGAAGGGTCATATGTGCTAACAAGGCCTAGGTGCAAATGGTGGAGATATAGCTATCCTGCCTAGTGCCACGGTGGAGGTGGCAACAGTGATTAGTGAGCTCCTCAAGAGTCGAGGGATAGGAGTCCTGGGAGCTAGATCCAGTTATCCCTTTCTCCACAGCCCTCACTCTACTGCCAACTTTTAAAGTATTATTGAATAAGTTTCCTTTCAAGGGACATCAGAATTCTACAAGACATACACGATGTCTTGTAGGTTGGCACAATGTCTCTGCATTCTTAAACACTTCTGTGTTTTCCATGGGATTGTATTTATAACAATTCTTCTTTAAAAAAAAAAGAAAAAGAACATTTCCCTCATCATTAAAAACCATAAACAAGTTACTTGAAAAGAACTTGGAAGAACTCTTCAAGTTTTTGAAAATCAAGTCTGAAGTTGATGAATCTTGTCCTGAACGCATTCCTTTATTCATTGGTAGGGATATGGCTGGGGAATAATAGGTATTCCCATCGTGCTTCCTCATAGCATAGCAGCACGTCTAAAAAGAAGGAACCTTGATGGCTTATGAATAGAGAGCTCAAAATATACGCTCCAAATTAAAGAAAAGTAAAACCAGTGATGAAAAAAAAAATGCTATACCAGGAAAGTAAAACCTCATAAAAGATGACAACCTATAATTTAATGGGCTTAGAATTACTCTGATCATTTGATCTCCGAATATCCCTCAATATTAAAAGCCATCATTTTTAAAAGGCACATATACCAATCAGGTGAAGTGATTCACAAAGGCACCCAGAGAATTTTGGATTCCTACCAGCTTCCTTAAGTCTGTAACATCATCCAGAAAAGGAACTAGGTGTGTAAGTCTACAAGTAAGTTTCTCAACTTGATTGTAAAGACTGAACTGGTTATACACGTCTGGCTTCTCCAACTGGTCAGCCATCCAAGTAAAGATGATAGAAATAGACTACTTGTTTATGCACATCTGTACAGGGATGTATAAATCTAATAATTATTTATCGAGAACAATATAGAAATATTCAAAATCCCCTACTAAAACAGCCCCAAACATCTAATAAGTTATATTCTCTCTTCTAGGTCACCCTCTTAGATTGTGGTTTACACTACATGACCTCAACTTTTGGAAGCTGCCAAGACAGTCTTCAGTTCAGTGCTCTAATATACTAAATTAGTAGTATTTATTTAGGAAATTCTGTACATTGACAACCCTCTAGCACAGTGGTTCTCAACCTTCCTAATGCCATGACCCTTTAATACAGTTCCTGTGGGTCATGACCCACAGGTTGAGAACCGCTAGCAGAAAAGCCACAGATTGCTGTGTGTCCTCTAATAGAGCACTTGAATTTTATTGTGTATATGAATCACCTGGAAATCTTTTGAGTCGGTAGGAATGGGTGAATCTTGAGATACTGAAGTTCTAACCGGCTCCCCCTGGGTGATGTCAATGCTGAGAGATGAGAGCGCAGATACCACATTTTCAGTCAGACAAATAGAAGACCTCCAGTGTCTCAGTAGACCTGTAGCCTAAGTAAAAATGCTCCCCCTGGTACCCCCATGAGTACCTACTGTATAGAGCACCAGACATATTTAATCAAAATAAAAGTAATTAAAACTTTTCTTGTAAATAGTTTCCACCAAATACAAAAAATGAGTAAGACATTGTTGATTTTACTGATTTAGAAATTTTTTTTTTACCCTTTTATTGAAGTAGGAAAAAGACTGTACTGAGGAGGTACTGGAGTGAAGGGAAAGAATTAGAATTACTGGAATCATAATTGGAATACTGACTTATAATTAAAGACAAAACCATAAGTTTCAACGATGTGAGGCAGCACAATCAGACAGGAGCAGGAACAGAAAATAAGTAACAAAATGAAGGCAGAACAAGGAGAAGAGTTTTGGTGAAGGGAAGAGAATATTCTTGGTCCACATTTCAAACAGCTCCAAGTAAGCAAACAAATGATGCCAGGAATCACTCAGCCTCTGTTTCTATCTCTGAAGAACATCTCTTTTGTCATTGATGTGTGACTGAAACCGTTAATCGTGGGTAACTTAGAATCCACTGCCCAGGCTCAAGCTGGTTATTTATCCCCCTCCCCACTCTGATGAAATCCTTTCTAGTGTGCCAATTCATTTGGTAATTTTTTAGTTTGAGAAAAATAGTGATTTTACTAATCAAACAAAAGCCTATATGTGATATTGTAAAAGAAAAGGACAAGATTTGCATGCATCTTATTTAAATAATCTCTTATGAAAATAGTCATTAAAACCAGCCTTTATGAAACAGCTTATGTAAAGTTGGGATATTTTGAAATCTAGTTAAAGAATAACTTTGGCTAAGTCATGGAAGAAGCCCAAGTGCCCATCGGCCCACGAATGGATTAATAAACTGTGGTATATGTACACCATGAAATATTATACAGCCTTACAAAAAGATGGAGACTTTACCTCTTTCATGTTTACATGAATGGAGCCAGAACATATTTTTCTTAGCAAAGTATCTCAAGAATGGAAGCAAAAGTATCCAATGTACTCAACCCTACTATGAAACTAATTTATAAGCACCCACACTTCCATATGAAAGTTATAATCCAACTATAGCCCAAGACAAAGGGGAAAAAGGAGAAGGAGGGGAGGATGGGTGGAGGGAGGGTAATTGGTGGAACCACACCTACGGTGCATTTTACAAGGGTACATGTTAAAGTTACTAAGTGTAGACTATAAATGTCTTAACACAATAACTAAGAAAATGCATAGAAAGGTATGTTAACCAGTTTGATGAAAATATTTCAAATTGTATATAAAACCAACACATTGTACCCCATGATTGCATTAATGTACACAGCTATGATTTAATAATAATTAAAAAAAAACTTTGATTTGTTCTACACAAAATAACCTCTCACCTAATTTAAACAGCTCAAGTGTAAGCTAACACTGTGATTCCAAAGAAAGAAATGATGTCTTTTCACCATCCTGTCACTGAGAGTAAGAGAGGAAATCACAAAAGATGAAGTAGAGCCTGAGGTCTGCCTAGAGAGCTGGGAGGACCTTCCTATTTCAAGAGAAAAACCAGCTAATTAGAAAGATCATGCAATAAGAATGTGAGGGCGACACAACAGAAAGGACCCTCGATTGTTGCCCATGGAAGAAGAGTGCTGAAGCAGCCCCTGAGAGTACTTCTAGAAATACAGACAACAGGAATAAACAAGAACTTTAAAAGGACACCAGCCTTTATTATTCTTTCCATTTCCTCACACACATGTCTGATGAATAGTGGGTATTTAATCAATGAATAATTCAAGACTTCAAGGCCTACAACCACAGTAGATGCATGACAATTAAAATTTGGGATTTTTTTCTCCTTGAATTAGGAAAGAGAAAGTGAAAGTTGAGGAAATGGCATTTCAGGGGTAGGGAACCTGATGCCTTAAGGCCACATGTGGCCTTTTAGTCTGTAGCAACCTTTTGATTGAATCCAAATTTTAGGAAAGTAGGGGCAGGTGTGGTGGCTCAAGCCTGCAATCCTAGCACTCTGGGAGGCCCAGGTGGGTGGATCACCTGCGCTCAGGTGTTAGCGACCAGCCTAAGCAAGACAAGACCCCTGTCTCTACTAAAGATAAAAGACTAGCTGGGCATTGGGGCAAGCACCTGTAGTCCCAGTTACTTGGGTGGCTGCGGCAAGAGAATTTCCTGAGCCCAACATTTGAGCTGGGAGCTATGATGCCACAGCACTCAACTCGAAGGCAACTGAGTGAGACTCTGTCTCAAAACAAACAAACGAACACATTTGATAAAACAAATTCTTGTATCTTTATTAATACATTTTTGTTCATCTTTTATATTTTGTATTTAAAGTACCAAAGAATAATTTTCAATGAAATCATCCTCCCAGATTGACCTACACAACTATAACATTAGTAAGTCATGAGGGCTAAATCAATGGCTGCTATGCTCATGATTCAGTTCTAACTTTCCCCACCTGACTGGTGCCACTACCACACAAGGTTGGTTGACAAGAGCTTATAAGGGTCAAGTACACCAATCTGTTATCAGCTTTCGATACAGAGTGCACTGTGTTTCTGTTTGAAGTGGAATTTGTGAATAGCTGCACAGCTGGACAGTATTTTTTAATTCTGTCTGCTTCATAGTTTGTCATGTTAAAGAAGACCAAGAGAATGCTGAAGAAAACATATTTTTTCAATGAAGACTGGGACTTGCAATATTATTTTGTTTCTACTAAAGACAAGATGATTTGCTTGCTTTGTGATACTGCAATATCAACATTAAAGAAATTCACTGCTCATCAGCATTATAACATTCATAAGGACCACAAATATTTGAAATTAGAAGGACAGATGTAAAAAGTTATACCGAAGAAATTAAAAGATCAAAAGCAAAGACAATTCTTTTAAACAGCTATAAGACCTAGAAATGATGCCACTAAAACAACTTAAAGTACTTTATATACTCAGTGAAAAAGGGAAGCTGGACATTTAGTGATGGAGAAATCATGAAATAATGCATTATAAAAGTCGTAAGATGCTTAGACCCCAATAATGTTTCTAAGTACAAACAATTGCCTCTTTCAAGGAGAACCATAGCTGCATCTGTAGCATGAATTAGCCTTCAACTTAATAGAACCATTCATGCAATACTTCAAAAGGAAAACATACATGGCATCCCAGAAGTCACCCCTAAATTCACCATACATAGGGAAAATGGGAAAACTATAGCTAAATGTACCTTTATTTACAGAATATTTATTACAAAATTTAACAAAACAAAGGCCAGGCAAGGTGGCTCATGCCTATAATCCTAGCACTCTGGGAGGCCGAGGTGGGTGGACTGCCTGAGCTCATAGGTTTGAGACCAGGCTGAGCAAGAGCAAGTCCCTGTCTCTTGGGTGTCGTGGCAGGCACCTGTAGTCCCAGCTACTTGGGAAGCTGAAGCAAGAGAATCACTTGAGTCCAAGAGTTTGAGGTTGCTGTGAGCTTTGATACAATGGCATTCTACCCAGGGTGACAGAGTGAGACTCTGTCTCAAAAAAAAAAATTTTTTTTGGTTGAATATTTTCCCCACTTAGCAAAAGTCATTGGTGAACAGGATGATATATTTGAATAATTTGAAGATACACAACTATTATAGACCTATTAATTGGATAATACAATGAAAGGCTCATTGACTTTGAGAATCATGACATCACATAAAAAATAAGCATTTCACCCTCACATAGTTGATATCACCAAGACACCTAAAGACTTACAGATGGAATTGACTCAGTTCTCAGTAGATGACATTTTAAAGTCATTATGTGATGCTAAGAAAGAACAAATTGAAACATGGAAAAAGCCATAGAATACCCACACCTCTGGCAACATGCCTAAAAAAATGATCTCTTGTTTTTCAACCACTTATTGCTGAAAACAAACATTCTCCTGCCTAACCCAAATCAAGATACCCTTAAAGTCACAAATGACAAATACCTTATCTAGAGGATCAGCTGAAACTGCAGCCCTCCATGCTGCAACCAAATATTCAAATGCTTTCCAACAAAAAGCAGACATAACAACATCATTAAAATGTTAGTTCACTTTAAAATTAACAAATAGTTTTCATTTTTTGAAATTATTAAGCTTGTAGTAGTTATATTTCTATAAAATAATGTACATTTTTCATTATATTCAATTGCAGTTTCTTGAATGTGGCTTTATTTGATTACAGCTAAATTAATGCAGCCTTTCAACAAAGTAGTTAACCCCTATAGTATTTACTAGCAGTTGTAAATAATAAGGATATGCTTACAGGGTCTGTGCATCCCCTCACTTTGTCTTTTCCACTTTCTATTACCATGTTTATGCTCGGTATCTAGCAAATACTACAGTAAAGTATAGGTACTATGTGGTAAAGGATACGTACTATGTACATTTTATGTTCATAGAAAAACATACATTGATAAATTAAGTGCTAACAAGTTATTTTGTAGGGAATGAAAGGAGTGACCCTTTAGGAGACTTTAAGACAGTTTTCACATATTACGTTATCCACATCTGTTGAATTTTTATGTATAATTATGACTTTTTATTATAAGGAAACACCCACTGTTCTTTCTCATATTTGCCCAAAGGTACTGTATTAATATTTTGTGCATCTCTCCTTCCCTTTACAGGATATGCCCCCGAAGTAATCTGATAAGTGAATTAGGACAAGGAATGGAGCCAGTCATGGGCCCTTTCACAATCTTTTCAGAGTCCATCTGTCAACTGGAGCAATGCATTTCCTTATTGTGTTTGGTGTCTGCCCACTGCTGTATCTTCAGCACCTCAGACAATGCCTAGACCACACTGAGTGTTCAGTGAATACGTATCTTTTGTATAAATTAATCCCCTTTGCCTTCCTGGTGACAGGCCTGCCACCTCCACAAAGGCTGGCAGTTGTCCAGCTATGCCCATAACTAAGCCAGTTGGTATAATTCAGAGGTGAAGTCTGTAGTCCACTGAGGCTGTACTCTCAGGCCATGTGCTCCGATCCAGCACGATCAGCACTAGAGCTGGCATCCAGTGGCTACCTGCAGCTACTGTGTTTATCCCTCACTTGGTTCCAACTTCAAGAGGAGAAAAAAGATATTATTTATTGGGTATCTTAATACCTAACATTTTTATCATTAACACTTTTAATTTTAAGCGTATTTATTTCATAACAGAGCTGTTACTACTTTTCAAAAGCCATGTTAGCTAAATCATGTTAGCTAAAGAGCATCTGTCTAACGAGCAAATCTACCCATTACTAAATGCACCATGGAAAAGGAGGACAGTGAGGCATGAAAGCCCATGGGCTTCTCACTTTCCTCTTGCTGTGGTCTGCATGTTTGTGCCCCCAAGTTTATATATTGAAACCTAACTCACACTGTAATGGCATTAGGACGTAGGTGGGGCATTTGGGAGGTGATTTGGTCACGAGGGCAGAGTCCTCATGAATGAGATTAGTGCCTTTCTGAAAGAAGTCCCAGAGAGCCGCCTTGCCTCTTCCACCAAGTGAGGACACAGCAAAAAGACAACCATCTATGAAACAAAGGCAGGCCTTCACCGGTGACTCTGCTTGAACTTCCCAGTCCCCACAAGGGGAAGCAATAAATTTTTGTTGTTTTTAAGCTATTCTGTCAACGGTATTTTGATATAGCAGTATGGGCTCTGACTCTTTTATTTTAAGCCAGGTTGTCACTCTGTCACCTAGGCTGGAGTGCACTGTGTCATCACAACTCACTGTAACCTCAAACTACTGACCTCAAGCAATCCTCCAGTCTCAGCCTCCTGAGCAGCTGGGACTACAGGTACCTGCTGTAACACCCAGCTAGTCCCAAAATCCTGGCCTGCCACAGCTCCTGGCTAATCTCAAACTCTGGCCTCAAGCAATACTCCAGCCTTGGCACCTTTGCTAGGATAGTAAGTGTGAGGCCCTGTGCTCAGCCTGGGCACTGACTCTTAAACTCCTTTCCTCTCAGAGTATCTGTGGTCCAATACAATGTCCCTGTCCCTATAAGGCAGGTGTGAGAGGGTACTGTGTTCAGCATAAAGGAACACTGAGCTCCCCCTAAAAGGCAAGTATTGCTTCTGCTTTTTCTTGGTTCAAATGAAGAAAATGGTCATCCAACATATATTAGAGGCCAGACACACACACACACACACACACACACACACACACACACACATACATCCTTGTAAGGCTACTTTCCCAATCCTTGTTGTGATTCCATGTATTTGCCCACTGGAGACCAATGAGATACATGGTTCAGCTTCTCTCAGCTTTCTGCAAATACTTCTTAAAATGGGTTGCAGAATCCTGGGGTCAGCTGCTGGAATCTCAGGCCTACAGGTTAATAACCAGCCCCACAGTGCGCCTTGCAAAACTACACTACTAAATGACCAAACACAATGTACTATCCACTTAGGCCACCACAGACCTCAAGGATCATTCACTGACTTAAAAAGAGAAAGAGGCACATTTCTGTGAGGGAATTAGTGGCAATTTCCCTTTATTAGAGACTGAGGCAGCAGGGTCATATGCCACAAACTAAACCAAAATAACCTATGAAAGGTTAGGACTGTGAAGATGAGGAAATGGACCTCTTAAGGGGGTGGGGGGTAATAGCACTGAATATACCTCTTTCCTTTCCCTGATGATTCAAAATATGTTGTCTACTTGCCAGATTTGTTAGAGAAGTTAGACTCACACCCTTCCCAAATCCTAAAGCCTAGAAATACATTTTCCAGTAATATGATAACTAGCAACAAAATTACTATATGATCAAGCAAGTTGGAAGTGGTGTGTAATTCATTTTAAACGCGATATTAGCTGAATACTAAAGTCAGTGGTTTAAAAGCCGAGAATAACTTTATCAATTAGATTCACCTATAATTTAAGAGCATCATTAGCTTCCTATATTCTTAAATTTTCAGAGCTTATAAAAGCCACAGAGCCTGGCTATATATTTCAATCACCAGGTAGTGTCAGAACAGGTTTTACGAGATTAATAGAATTCCTAAGTTGCCTGCTGGAATAGAGAGAGGAAATAGAGCAGGAAGAAAACAAAAGACAAAAGCAAACAATAACAGAACCAGTGCCTTAGTCACCTGATAAGCATTTATACAGCAGACCTCCCTCCAGATGCTTGCAGGATTTTTTCCTTAACCTGGTTCCCTTTAGATATAATAATTTATATGGTACCCTACTGCCATGATTTGAGTGTATCATCAGTTTGGTCAAACCACCCAGGATATTCCAGAGATGATTCTCCTGAAATCCAGAGTGGAACCAATCATAAAGCCTGTATTACCAGAGAGATGAGTTATGTCAACACAGACCAACTTCCTGAATGAGGGTCCCCAGTATTTTAGTGTGCTGGCAACTTGTTGTAAAAGGAGACTTCTTCTTTTGTTGTTTATTATTTGTTTTGAAGTGAATATAAGTTAGCATAAAATTTCCTTAGATATATTTCAAACTCAGGCAATAACATGTAGTAGCTAAGACTCTAGACTCTGCTAGACAGAACAGGAATCTGACAGGTTCTGCCACTTACTACCCCATGTGACTTTAGGAAAGTAACATTAGCTGAGCATTAATTACTAAGACACTGCTAGAAGTTCTTTACATGGGTTAACTCATTCAATTCCTCAAAAAGCCCCTGTGAGATGGGAGCCTGCAGATGAAGTTACTTATAGAGAGACAGTAAGTAATATGCTCAAGATCTCAGAGCTAGTAAAATAAAGAATTGGGATTAAGTTCATTTAGCCCTGTTAGAGCCTATATTCTTAATCACTGTACAGGTGGTTTTTAAAATTTTTAAATATGATCCACTATAAAAAAATCACTATAACCCATAGTAAGAAATATGTTCTATAACATAACCCATTGCATACACACATATGTAAGTGTGCATTATTTTGAATATATATCATATCATATATTATATATTATAAATGTATAATTGAAACCAAAATGTGATGAAACTATACATACTCTTATTTTTACAATGCACTGATATTTTCTATTCTATTTTATTGTTTAAAAAGTGATAATGAAATCCATTGAGAGTCATGAGCTGATGTTTGAAAAACAAAAGACTACATTTCTTACCACCAAACAAGTTTATGAGGATTAACTAAAATAAGCTATGCAGAGAATTTAACACAACTCCTAGTGCATACTGTGTTCTCAATACATACTAGCTATTATCATTGATCTTTTTGAAAACTGGATGGCAGAGGGCATTGAAGGGAAAACCCTGCCTGGCTACAGATGAATTTATTAGCAGGGAGCATCTGTCCTGGGCAGTGAAATGGGGAATTTCCTCAGTATCTTTAACTTGCACTGAAATGCAAATCTGTATTTAGAAAGACAGCTGACTCATGGTTAACTCGTCACTAAAAATGGCAAATTACAAGTTGCATCTTCCTTCAGGAAACCTCAGTAATTCCAATTTACTGAACTATATTTATATCTAACCCTTACACTAAATACAATGAGGTGTATAGAATTGGTCTTCAAAAGGGTCTAGGCAGAAGGAAGTATTCCTTTCATATTGATGCTTTATCAAATTACCACACACCCAGGAGCTTAGAGCAACACAAATGTATTATTTTACAGTTCTAGATGTCAGAAATCTTAAGTAGGTCTCGCTGGGCTAAAATCAAGGTGTCAGTAGAGCCAAGTTCCTTTCTAGATATTCTAGGGCAGAATCCATTTCCTTTCCAACTTTTTGCTGGAAGCCACCTGTATTCCTCAGCTCCTGGGCTTTTCATCCACCTTCAAAATCAGCAAACGTAGGTTGAATCCTCGCATTGACTCACTCTCACTCTGACACTGTCTCTTTTGTCTCATATCCTTCTTAATTCTTCTGTGTCCCTCTTCCATCTCTGAAGGACCTTTGTGATTATATAGCGTCTTCCTGAATAATAGAGGATAATCTCTCCATATTAAAACCCTAGACTTAATCATATCTTCAAACTCACTTTTGCAGTGCAAGATAATACCTGAGGTTTTTAGTATTAGGATGTAGATTTTGACAGGGTGGAGGAGTGACATGGGCAACTATTCTGCCTAACAAGGAGACAAACCATACAAAATAGCAAGTTAAGATCTAACAACAATAACACATATCAGGTAATGAACATCTACTATGTTGCCAGCATTGTGCTGGATACTTTACTTGCCTTGACTCATTTCCTTATTGAGAAACCAAGGCTCTGAAATGATAATGCTTATTTCCCAAAGTAACACAGATAAAAAGTGGCAAATCCAGGCCTGCCTAGTTTCAGACATCATGGACTCTACCACTTCGTCATGCATAACTAAGTACTAAATGTATGCACATTTGGTGGGTTGTAATTTACCTCAATCAGGAATTCCTTTCATTATATTTACCTAGGGACCCTATGTTGACAATTTTTGTAAATTTTTTTTAAAAGGCATATTAACCAAAGGCAAATTTCTAATTGCAATATCTTATAGCTTTGAGCTAATCTCTTTGTTTCTTTTTGGATTTATATAGTTGTAGCTGCCCCAAAACACAACTGGGATATTTCATTTAATACATTTTGGCATCACTTTGGAATACCAAAAAGAGAAACTTAAATAACCATCTTTGTAAATGCCTCATAGATTGTCCTATACTGAAGTAGTGATCTAGGAGTTCAGAGAAAAAGATGGATGGTGATGGAGCAGTCAGAAGAAATGGGGTCTAACCTCAGACTTAAAGAAGCAGACGTTTCAAATAGACCAGAGAAGGACACAGAACACAAATGATGTCTAGGAGGCACAAACAAGTGTAAGTAGGGATAGATACCGGAAACTTGCTAGGGAGAACTGGAAAAGAAGATTAATGAGAATATTTCAAGCATTAAGGCTTTGAAAAACAGATACATAAGGTAAAATTTAACAAGGCAGGAAAATACATAATCTGGAGAGTTCCTTGACAGCACTAGAACACAGAGCAAGGAAAAAGGAACTGGGGAGAAACTTACAATCACAGTCATCTTCTGGGAGGGAGACTAGGTGGCTGGGAGTTAGGAAAGGGGCGGAGACTAACTTTTTACTATATGACCCTTTAATTCCTCTGGATTATCTAGGATTCATATGTGTGTGACAGTAATACAGAGATATGTGTGTTTGTGTGTGTGTGTGTGTATACATATGACTATCTTTACTAGAAAAGGTAATTGGCAAGTTCTCACCTAATGTGCACAGTGTAATAGTATACAATATCACACTCCCTGGGTAAAGGGCTCAACTACAACTTGAACATTATCTTAGAAATGAAAATAATGTAACCTAAACACTTATACCTTCATATCAATATGAAATTTAAAAAAAAAAAAAGACTATATAGTAAAACCCAGCATCTGCTCTTTGCATGCTTGAGAACTCAAGAAAAAACACTCCATCATTCTGTCACTCTTCCCACCATAAAGCTATTTAATACTTCAGCTCTTTTCTCACTGGCTTAAAATATTAATTCTGCAGCCACTGTCTACCTATCTCATCTGAGTATCAACTCCGGATTCGCCTAGTGCCTAGACATTTTATGTTTGCCCAATTTAAGCAAGAACCTACTTCAGAAGTGACTCATCAATCTCACAGGATGCTCTCATTCACCCCCCAGGATCCACAGGCAATAATAGAGTCAGCAGGCCTACGTAACCCAACCCAGCCCAGGCTCCTGGCTCACACAATGCCTGCCATCCCAGGACTCATCCCCACACCCTGGGCTCCCACATCATCACCAGTGAGTTGCCATCAATATTTATCTTTTCAAATTAGTATGCAATTTGAATTAATTTTTATCTCATAGCCCAAACAGTATCCTATTATTATTCTAGGTTTGTTTTGTTAAAAGCTAACTAATGAAATGACTCAATCATTGTTTTTGTAAGAAGATGTTGACCCTCTACACTTTCTGAATAATCTGTGCTTCACTGTTATTTTGTTGTATTTGTAATATTGGAAAGCTCAATAGTCAAAGCAAGCACCCCATAATGCTCAGGCAGCCAACCTATTGCATTAGTGCTATAACTGATAATTGAGGCAAATGAAGTTACCTTTTGGAATACTTTAAATATTTGAGGCTTAGGGAAAGAGTTGCATTAAAAAAATGGTTCCTTTGTAATTTTGCTTACAAAAAATTGCTATTAAACTCCTGCTTAAGGTGTTCTAATTTTCTGTGAACACACTAAAATCGAAAAATAAATGTGAATAAAATGTATTTTATCTTATTATTATCATTATTTTTTTTTTTTTTTTTTTGGCCAGGGCTGGGTTTGAACCCGCCACCTCCAGCATATGGGGCCAGCGTCCCACTCTTTTGAGCCACAGATGCTGCCCAATAAAATGTATTTTTAAAATGACTCCTTAATCAGGTTGAGATACAAACTCATTCAAAGCCAGAGTGTTATACTCATGCTAAGATACTGGATGTTATGGCATGGGGCCCATAGCTCAATGAATAGGATGCCAGCCACATACACTGAGGCTGGCAGGTTCGAGCCTTGCCCAGGCCTGCTAAACAAAAATGACAACTGCAACCAAAAACTAGCCAGGCATTGTGGTGGGCGTCTATAGTTCCAGCTACTCAGGAGGCTAATGTAAGAAAATTTCTTGAGCCCAAGAGTCTGAGGTTACTGTGAGCTGTGATGCCACAGCACTCTACCAAGGGTGACAAAGTGAGACTCGGTCTCCAAAAAAAAAAAGGGGAGAGATTAGATGTTAGACATGAGATTATATAAACAAATAGCTACTCAGGAGGCTATGGTAAGAAAATTGCTTGAGCCCAAGAGTCTGAGGTGGCTGTGAGCTGTGATGCCACAGCCCTCTACCAAGGGTGACAAAGTGAGACTCGGTCTCAAAAAAAAAAAAAAGGGGAGAGATTAGATGTTATACATGAGATTATATAAACAAATACAAGTTATAGCAGGCATAGGAGGGATGATAAACCAAAATCTACTCGCACATCTAGTTCCTGAGATCCAGTTTGTTTACCCTTTGCATATTCCAATCTCCATGTATAAGATCACATGGTACACTGTATGAATGAAAGTACTGCATCAATTAACCCATCTGCCTGTCATGTGTAAGTCAGTAGAAAAATATTTATTAAGCTCCCCACAGATGAGTAATTTTAGAAATTATGTTAAAAGGAAAATATTCAAGAATGGAATAATTGTTAAACTTCTAAAATCTGTTCTCTCTTCTTATGTGACTCCTGCAAGATATGCTGTGTTTTTCTGTATGTGCCCAGAACAACATTCACCCTCAAAACAACACCCAGCTAAAGAAAACCTTATAGCAGAACCAAAATCCAAAACTAAAAATAATGTGTCACAGTTCATGAAGCACTTCCACACACATTATCTCATTCACTCCTCCTGTAACTCTCATAAATGAGGAAAGTGTATTTTAACAAGTATAGGCAATGTCAGTACTAAAATAAAGACTGGTTTGAAGCCATGCAAGTCCTGTTAATGTCTTTTTGTATGTGTGACTAAGGCCAAAGGCACATTATGCAGACTTTTAGAGCCTTTGTCCACCTATTACAGATTACAGAGAAGAAAATACAAACTCATTATAGTACTTAAGCCTTAAAACATTTTATTTCCCCAGAGTATAGTAGGACACAGACTGGATTAACCATGACCATGGCTCCCTCACAGCATGCAGGCCCACTAGTTGTCCGGAAAGACACGGTTCTCATTCTTGTACCACCCAGATTCTGGAACAACTCTCTTCTTGTCTGTGATCCTCCTTTAAACTGTATCTTTGGTTCATCCCTTTCCATAAGTTTTCCCCTATAGCTCATCCCTAAAAAATACTACTGATTCAATCCCTCATTCACACCTCCCAAGTATTCTAATTTTAGCATGAATATTATTGACTCTCTTTACAGTGTTTCTATTAATAATTGTGATCATATATATCAGCAGTTCTCAACCTGTGTGTCACGACCCCTTTTTAACAATGAAAATACATTGCAGCATTTGGAAGGTTGAGAACCACTGATATATATGGATATTGTGCTCTCTCCACTGTAAGCTGCTTAATGACTGCCATATCTCTGACATTTAATTCAGATGTGTGAACCACTTGAGTACTCATAGAATAAATATATAGAATGCCTTTATTCTAATGACTTTACCACCTCATTATAAAGCAAATATAAAGAAACCTGCAAATTTATATTTGTGTCTGACATTTCCATGTCTACATCTTGCTGCTGATATAGCACCAACCTCATAGACAAATCCCAAGAGAAGTCAAAGGAGCCAGCAGTCTGCCTGTGATACAGACAGAGAGGGTTCTGGCTGAGTTTAGTTATTCTATGAACTTAGTGATGTCCTCTGGCCAAAGATCACCAGGAACATATCTGCAGTTTGACAGAGCCAGATTTATTAATTCAAGACAAGGAGGAAAAACAAATACTATGGGGAACAATGGATCATTCCAATAACAGGGTGTTGGAAAGAAACTGTTATAGGATATGGGCCTGTGGGAGGTGATTTGGGAGAGCGTTCAAAGATATGGGGATCATCCCTGAACTGAATGTTGCCTAGAAGCAAGGGTAACCCTCTGATTTGGTATCCTACTTATTACTTATTATCTAAACATGGGAAGGAGTGGAGTAGGGCTAATACTATAATTGGAAAACAGATAGCAGGTGCTCATTCTTAGCCAGGAAAGGGGGAATGTTTGCTCATTTTTATAGTTGGACAAGTTTTTATTTTTGTCTGTTCAGACATATTGTGCCATGGTCTAATTTTTGTCTTGCTCCATTACAGTCACAAAGAGGTCTTGTGTGTGACACTGGTGTTCCATGAAAGTGTGATATTAAACAGGAGAACTCCACAGCTTCATTGTGAGTGCCAGGCCAGCTGTTGGCTAGGAAGGTTGCTTTGCTATTTCTGTCTTATCTAGTTTTCTATCTATCTTATCTAGAAAACTAGGTAAGAAAGTTTTGCTGAAAGGACAGAGCAAATAACAGAAAATAACAACTATTATGGCTATTATTTACATATACTGACAGGTTCTTGTTTACAAAGTCCTTTTATATTTATTGTGTAACTTGAGCCTCTCAGAACAATCCTAGAAGATAAAAGTAGGCCATAGCGCCCCCACATTGCACAACTCCAGGGTCCCACTCACAGCGTGTTCCATGAGAATGATGCCACCTTAGTGTGAATAAGATCGCTCAAAATTAATTTGACAGGGCAAACATTTCTATCCCCATGACATATCCACATGACAACTACGAAAACTGAATCAAAGAAGATTCCTGAGTTTCTTATTTCCCAATAAACCTTAAAGTTCTTTTATGACCACCTCTTCAGCTGCTGACGTTGGATCTCTAATGCAGTCATAGTTTCCCCTTCCAGACAGTCATAACCGGCGTGCCCTGTTATGACCTAGATTACATTGGCTACTACAATAAAAGCTCCTCCTCCTTCCACAACCTTGTCCTTGTCTGCCTAAAACAGGATGTTGAAAAGGATATTCAGCTTATGACCTCTTTCAAGTTACTACTTCTAGAAAAAAAGTGTGTGTGTGCTGTTTAAAAACTTAATATACCTTAGTATATTTTGTTTACAACCTGGAAGCAACCGATGGAAAAAATAATTTTGAATTCTAAAAAAAAATTTTAAAAGCAAAATATCCTGCTAAATTCAGAGGCTGAAATTTTTTACTATAGGCTGAGCTACTACTTATCCAACCTACCACATTCTTGGAAACTTACCAAGTAAAATCTAAAAGGAAAATGGAATTTTCCACGAAATGTCTATTAATAAATCTTTGTCCAGCACTGTGTTTTTGTAACTGGGAAATTCCCTCTTGTCACTAAATTTTTCTACTTGGACATTATAGAAAGCGAAACTGAAAATGAAATACCCTACTTATAAATCAAGCAGTTCCCAGAAAGAATAGAAACATTGATTCAAACAGATTTGTTCAGAATCCTGTCTCTGTAATTTACAAAGTGTGACCTCTGGCAACTTACCTAACCTCTATGGACCTCACTTTCATTAAATTATCAAGCATGTTCCTCTCCACTATAATTGGAAAGTACCCTAGACTTACCTATTAAAACCTGGACTTTCTTATCTGAATATTTATCACAGTGAAATTATTACACTCTGGTGTCTATCTTCCCACCCGAAGCATTTTGAAAGCAGGGACCACATGTGTTTTCTTATCTTTCTATTTCCAGCACCTAGAAAAGCAGCATCAAAAAAAAAAAATCTGTTTGTTTGTTGCCTTAGAAGAGGTGGACTGGAAATCTGGTATATGATGAAGGTCCATATGAAAAGAGCTGAAAAAGAGCACTATATGTATTTCTTACATATATATAAGAAAAGTGGGCCCCACTTTTCATATATATATATATATATATAAGAAATACATGTGGCGCTCTTTTTCAGCCAGTGCCAAGCAATGACCATCTCTCAGGACAACTGGCACAAGCAGTGCAAGACCGGGGCCAAGAGAAAGCCCTACCCACAAGAAGAGGAAGTATAAGTTGGGACGCCTCACTGCCAACACTATGATTGGCCTCCACGGCATACACACAGTGCACAGGGAGGTAACAAGAAATGCCCTGCCCTGAGGCTGGACATTGATAACTTCTTTTGGGTCTCAGAGTGTTATACTAGGTAAACAAGGATCATTGATCATCACCCTACTATACACACACACACACACACACACACATATAAATCTTTTTATTATGTTTTAATGTCTTACTATGCCTTTTTGCTACATCATGTATTTCTTTTTTTTCTTTTTTGTTTTTTTAGAACAATGAACACCTTTATTACATAAACTAAGACAGGAGAGAAGAGGAATTATTTGCCTTTCTGGGTCTTGATTTTCCTCAGATAGAACTCTAGCTCCTTGCCTCCTAGCACACTCCTTGGCCACACTGTAGCCTGGTCTTGATGTAATGCACCCAAAAAGCTTGCCCTGCTGGAACTACTCCTACAGAAGACTGCTTATTTTGGCATTTTTACGTTCATTATATTTCCTCTGAATTTTTTTGATCTTTTTTATTTAAAATCTCTTCTTGCTCAGGAGTCAGCTTGGCTCCTTTCTTGCCACCAGGGGCAGTGCATAGTGGGACGCGTACCACTATCAGTATGGCTCTGCTGTCAATAAGCACAATGTAGTTCTTCACCAAGGTCTTAGTGCAAACCTGCTCATTATTGGATGCACTGTAGATATGATCAATGATCCTTGTTTTCCTAGTACAACACTCTGAGCCCCAAAAGAAGTTTCTGACATCCAGCCTCAAGGCACAGCATTTCTTGTTACCTCCCTGCACATTGCGTGTATGCAGTGAGGGCCAAATTAGTGTTGGCAGCGACTCATCCCAACTCACACTTCCGCTTCTTGTGGTAGGGCTTTCTCTTGGTCCCGGTCTTGCACCACTAGTGCCAGTTGTCCCGAGAGATGCCCATTGCTCCGTACTGGCTAAAAAGAGCGCTACATATATTTCTTTTGAATTAAATATCATCAAGGAAAATGAAGAAAGAGGAAAACATAGTCCAAAAACAAAATAAGATAAGTCTACAGAAACTAAACTAAGTGATTTAGAGATATGTGATTTACCCTACAGGCAATTTAATATCATGGTCATACAGATGCTCACAAAAGTCAGAAAGGCAATGCAAGAACAAACTTAAAACTTCAACAAAAAGGGCGGCACCTGTGGCTCAGTGATTAGTAGGGCACCGGCCCCATATGCGGGAGGTGGCAGGTTCAAACCCAGTCCTGGCCAAAAACTGCAAAGAAAAAAAAACTTCAACAAAAAGATACAAAGTATTTAAAAGAACTAAACAGAAATCATAGATCTGAAGAATATCATAACTGAACTGAAAAATTCACTGGAAGGGTTCAGCAGCAGACTAGATCAAGAAGAAGAAAGGATTAGTGAATTCAAAGATAGATCACTAGAAATCATTTGATCTGAAGAGAAAAAGAAAAAAGAATGGAAAGGGGTGATGACAGCTTTATCAGACTTATATGACAGCATTAAGCAATTAATGTATTATCAGGGTGCAAGAAAAAGAAAGAAAGAAAACATATTCAAAGAAATAACCGCAGAAAATTTCCCAAGCCTAAGAAAGAAAATAGGAACATCTGGGAAGCACAAAGGACAACAAATAAGATGAATATGAAGACACTGACACCAAGACATATCATAATTAAATTGTCAAATTTAAAGACAAAGAGGAGGTGTTGAAAGCAGTAAGGGAAAAATGAATCACTACGTATAAAGGAAATGCCATAAAACCATCAGTGAATTTCTCAGCAAAAACCTTATAGGTCATAATACTATGTTCAGAAATTCTCTCCTTCAAAACTGGAGTGTTAAAAATGTTCTTTGCCAAAAGATGGGAGAGTTTATCTCCACTAGACCTAGCCACCCCAAAAGGGAGTTTTTCAACCTAAAGGAAGAGGAGGCTAATTAGTAACACGGGAAGATATGAAGGTATAAAATTCACTGGTAAAATTAAGTACACTGTCAAATCCAAAACCCTCTAATACAGTAATGGCTGTGACTAAATCGGTTTTATTACTAGTATAAAGATTAAAAGACAAACTATTAAAAAAAATTAAGCTACAATAATTTGTGAAGGAATATAAATTATCAAAAGCTGTAAAATGAGGCCTCAAAAATATAAAACATGAGAGGAAAAGGTAAACAATTATAAAGTTTGTGTATGCAATCAAAATTAAGTGGTTATCAACTTTAGCCTATTGTAAGTATAAGATGTTTTACGTAAGTATCAGGATAATCATAAAGCAAAAGTCTATAATAGATACACAAAAATAAAAATATCTAAGGCAGGGATGTCCAAACTTTTGGCTTCTATGGGCCACATTAGAACTGTCTTGGCCCACACATTAAATACACAAACATTAACGAAAGAGATGAGCAAAAAATAAATAAATAAATAAATAAATAAAAACAAGGGCTCAGCGCCTATGGCTCAATGGGCTAAGGTGCCAGCCATGTACACCTGAGCTGGCAGGTTCGAATCCAGGCCAGGCCCGCCAAACGACAACGACGGCTGCAACCAAAATATGGCCGGGCGTTGTGGTGGGCGCCTGTAGTCCCAGCTACTTGGGAGGCGGAGGCAAGAGACTCACTTGAGCCCAGGAATTGGAGGTTACTGCGAGCTGTGATGCCACAGCACTCTATCCAGGGTGACAGCTTGAGGCTCTGTCTCAAAAACAAAAAACAGAAACAAGATCCATGCATTAATTTTCATGATATCTACCACCACAGGTCAGCAAAAAATCCTCACATAATAATCCTAATTATGCAATGACCCATTCAGAGAATCTTTTAAAATCTTTGTGCAGGTCCCGAGTTTGCCATCACTAACATAGAAAATGTATATATCTAAGTAATAAATTGTCTTTGGGTTTTTTTAAATTTCTTCATTATAAAAGTAAAAGTGGGCAACATAAAACTAGTGTGATATTTGACATTGTATTTCAGAAACTAATGCATCAATATTTGGTTTGAGGGAAGCAACTGTAATTCTCAGTAAGTTCTCAAGGTGCTCATCAGATATTTTGGTTAATGTGCTTGATTCTTGAAAATAATTGCTTACAAATTTAGCTGCTGCCAAAAAGCAATGATATAAATAAGGCATGATTGTAAAGCAAGAGATACTTGTCTCTCGCAAGAAAGGACCTATAAAATACAGTAAAGAGACATCAAATTTTTCTTTAAGGTGAATGTCAGATTGCATTCCAATTGAAAATTGGCAGGTAACATATTTATGCCAACTGAACATGGAGTCACAAATGCACAAAAATGTATTTCCCAGAAATCTTGAAATCGGTTTTCAAATTCCTGTATCAAATAAAAAAGTAAGGCTGCATATCTTTCACTCCTCATAGGATTGTCTTTAGCCAAGGTGTTGAAATGCATAAAATTGTTTGCCTTAATTTGATTTCCCATAATTTTAGTTTCATTTGGAACACTGTTATGGTTAAAACATTGTATTGAAAAGTTGGTTTTCATATTGAAGACTCATGTTTATTTAAAAGAGTGGTTAAATCAACTAAAAACGCTAAATAAATCTGCAAGTCAGTTTTGTTGTCAAATTCAGGAATAAATTTGATTTTTGGTTCCATAAATGCCTTGGTAACAGGTCACAAATCATAAAATCTTTTCAACATTTCACCTTAACTTAGCCATCTTACTTCTGAAAAATAAATGATGGCACCATAGTCAGCATCAATACTGTTAAGGAATTCTTTATGAAATTCACAATCTTGATGATGATTTGCATGATGTTATTATCCATTTTTAAAGCTTTTGTGAATAAATTTATTTATTTTTGTTTTTGCAGTTTTTGGCCAGGGCTGGGTTTGAATCACCATTTCTGGTATATGGGGCTGGCACCCTACTCCTTGAGCCACAGGCGCCACCCTTGGAATAAATTCTTCTGATGTACTATGCAATGATACTTCATTAAATACAAGTTTTGGGTGGTAATTGCATCATCTTCTATTAATTTAAAAGTCTCTCTTTTTTACCTGCCACTACCAGGGCACCATCAGTAACTGTACCAGATATGTTGACAATGGACAAAGGAAATTAATTTAACATATTTTTTGCTTTTTATAAATCTCTTGATTTAGTTGTATCTGTTAATTGCACTAAAGAACCCATTTGTTCAGTGATATTACATCTATCATCAATACCTCTAATAAAAATGGTAAGGTAAGCTATAGTTGTATTATCAGTGTTGTCATCCATCACCAAAGCATAAAATTTAAAATTGACAGCTTTATTCTCCAAACTTCTTTTGACAGATTTTCCAATTTCTTCAACTTGCCTGGTTTTAATCTGGTGAGACAAACTAATTTTTAAAAATCCCTTTTTTCAGGGCAAGTTATATCTGCCATGCTTTCTATACCTTACTTAATTAACTCCCCATTAGTAAATAGTTTTTATTTTTTTGCTACCTCATAACTAGCTTTTAAAATGGACTCCATCTGAGTTGTAAATTTTTAATAAAAATGTTATTGAGACAATAGACTTCTTTCATTCCACTGTTCTATTCTCATGACACAATCCTTCACACACATCAAATTTGGCACCATGGTTTTTGAATATAATGCCTGTCCAAATTTTGTCTTTGAAATTTTGCACCAGTATTTTACATGTATAATATTAGTTATAGCGTTAATTTCAGAGGAGAAAATGACCCTAAAAGAGGTTAAGCAGGTGGCCCAAAGTCAAAATCACAATGCTCATAAATGACAAAGCAAAGAAGTGAATACAGACATAAATAATTCCATATGTTTACTTTCTACATAGCCAATATCTCAAAATATAAATTTAAGAATAGAACTACACACATATGATAAAACTTGCTTAAATTCAAAAAATTGTGTGCATACAAATGAGATGCTACTATATATATTAGCCAAAATTAAAAAAAGAGGTAGATGCAGATAAATGAATCCTTCATACATTGCTATTGTGAACCAGCTTGGGGAAGGGGAGTGAACCAGAGTGGAAATGGTGGGGAATGATGAAAATACAGCATAAGAGAAGACACAGAAACAAAAGATGAGATCAGGAGGTCTGACTGAGCTGGTGGCTGCAGCCAGCCTCAAAGAAAATCAGTTTTATTTTATAGTATCTGTATAGGGTTGTCCAGTGGAAAGTAGCATAGACAATATGGGGAAACAGCATAAACAAAGGACATATTTTTGCTCTGACAGTAAGACAGGAAGATGCAAATGACTTGAATAAAGACAAATCATCTTGTTAATGTTTCTACTCAACTTCATTAACATATGATAAGAAGTAAAAAGGAAAGATCACAAGGATCTCTGCATAGTTAACAAAACAAAGGAAGAACTATGTGGTTACTACTCAACATGGTTAGCATATGAAAAGGAGAAGGAAAGGAAAGATCACAAGGATCTCTGTGTAGTTAACTAGACAAAGAAAGAGCTACATGACTTCTGGCAGAGGGAGCACAAAGAAAGGAATATGGTTGTTTTGCGAACAGAGGGGAAGCAGTTGGGGGTTCATTCCCTGAATGTTCCCCAGGCTGTGGGGGCCCTACCGCCTCATGGCACGCTCTCCACACATTGCTGTGAGAATGTAAAATGGTACAGTCACACTAGAACACAGAAATAGAAAACAGTCACTCTTTTAAAAATAAAACATACTTTCACCAGGTAATACCAGCAATTACACTCCCGGGCATTTATCTCAGAGAAACAAATATTTACTTCCAGAAAAAAACCTGTACATAATTATTCATAGCAGCTTTATTTTTAATAGCCCAAACCTAGAAACAACTACAATGTCCCAGGATAGATGAATGGTTAAACAACTGAGATACTGTTAGTACACCATGGAAACTATTCAGCAACAGAAAGGACCAATTGCTAACATAAACAGCGATTTGGATGACTCTTAAGGGCACTCCCGAGTGAACAAAGCCAATCTCAAACTATCACGTACTTTATAATTCCAGTAACATATTATCCTTGAAATGACAAAAACATACAGATGGAAAAACGGATTATCAGTTGCCACGGTTTAGTGATAGTGGAAGGTAAGGAAGTGAGTGTGACTACAAGGGAGAGCAGAGGAGGCAGATACTCTGTCATGATGGAATAGCTCTGGACAGAAACTTACCCATGAGATAAAATACATATTGAATGAATGCTAAATTACTCCGGTTCATATTATAATTATTTAAGACATGACAACAGGGGTTTGGGGGACTGGGTAAGTTAAATGAGACCTCTCTGTATTATCTTTACACTTTCCAATTAATTGATAATTATTGCATAGTAAAACGTTTTTTAAAATTTTATCTGAGTGTATTAATTCCTGGGGCTGCCATAACAACAACATAAAGAAAAGCCACAAACTAGGTGGCTTGAATAACAGAAATTTATTGTTTCACAGTTTTAGAGGCTAGAAGCCAGCATCAAAGTGCCAGCAGGGTAGCTCCTTCTGATAGTTAGGAGGGAGAGTCTGTTCCATTCTTCTCTCCTAGCTTCTGGGTGCCTTGCTGTTCCTTGGTATTCTGTGTCTTCACAACATCGTCCTTCTACGCAAACCTGTCATCTTATCCAAATTTCCCCTTCTTATAAAGACATGGTCAGGATTAGGGCCCATCCCAATGACCTTATCTTAACTTTATCAGCTGTGAAGGCTGTGTTTCAAAATATGGTCAGTCACAACCATAGGGTACTGGGGGTTAGAACATCAATGTCATTTTGAGAGACACAATTCAACCCATAATATTGAATCTAAGACTATTAATTGGATAAGTACAGGAGAAAAAAAAGTCTGTTTTAAATGCAATTCATATTAAAAAGAAGAAAAAAATAAGTTAACAAATGAAACACCTAGTTTTTAGGGATAGGTTCTACCTAATAGTTTAACAAGACTGCTTTTAAAAAAATGAATGCTGTCTTCCATTGCATTAATAGATTTAGATCAAAGATGAACATAGCCATAATCCCTGTCACCTATCAGATATCATAGGGAATTTTCTAATCTATGTCAATGGCGATGAACTAAAGTGGATTCATTGAACTTCTGTGAGTCATAAAAGTAAGTAAATCAAGATGCTGAAGACTAAAGGTAACATACCTTTCTTCAAAGTATCATCTTTGTAACAGTAAGGCCAGAAGAACTTCCTGAAATTTAGAATGTTGGCTGGGGCATGGTGGTCATACCTCTAATCCTAACGCTTTAGGAGGCTGAGTCAGGAAAACAGTTTGAGGCCCAGAGTTTAAGTACAGCCTAGGAAGCCATAGTCTCTACAAAAAATAAAAAATTATCAGGTGTGGTGGTCTCTACCAAAAGAGAAAAATTAACTGGATGTGATGGTGGGCACCTGTAGTTCCAGTGTTGCAGGAAGATGAGGCTGGAGGAGAGAAAGAACACCTGAACGTACGGGTTTAAAAGAGGAAGAGCTTTATTTCAGCTGGCAGAGCCGTGGCAGACTAGTGTCCAAAAATGGCAATGCTCCCCAAATGGCTCTGTCGTTTCCCTTTTATCTCCAGTCATTGGTTCCTCATCTCCTTCTTAGAGATTTACAATATATTAGCATTTCAAAAGTTCTACGAAGTTCTATACTTTTCACCACTATAGAAAAGTTTAGAGAAAGGCTGTTACTTATATAATTTTTATCTTTCATGGAATAATTGTTTTTTTAACTTGGATTTTCATTAATTTCCCACTTCAGTTTTATCCTAGATATATATTTTGTTAGAGCTATCAAACATCTATTAACATAATTTTCCAAATACACATGATAATTTACAAAGTGAATTATTTTAACCAATTTTTTTTTCTCCTGAAGCCTGCCATCTTCCTCCTCCAGTGAAAATGGGCTACTCTGTAATTCTGCCACATTTCTCTCAACCTGGGGTTTCCTTTCTCATTTTCCTAGTCCTATTTTCTGGATCTCATGTATTTCTCTTTCTTGGCTTACTCACATGTTTTTGGAGACATTCTTTAGGATCTTTGGATACACATTCTTCAGTATCTTTCTAAAAAAAAAACAAAAGGAGTGAATGTAAAGTATTTGCATACTTGTATACATAAAAATATGGGAAAATGTTTCTGTTCTGCTGTCTACCTGATGGACAGTTTGAGGACCAAAGAATCTAGGTTGTAAGTATTGTCCTTCAGAACTTTAAAGAAATTTGACTTTATTGTGTTTTAACAGGGTGTAACTGTTAAGAAATCCAATGCCATTCTAATTCCCATTAATTTATTCTTGTTTCTTCTTTCTGAAAACATTGAGAATCTCCTCCTTATTCTTAATGTCCTCACCTTTTTAAATGATATGCTTTAATATAAGTCTTTTTAGTTGGTAGGCCCTTTGAGTAAGAAGACCCCGTCCTTCAGCCCTCTCAAAATTTTCTAGCACTTTTTTGCAGCAAAAAGTTTATTAAGGAATAAAACATAGTGTATCAGACCACATTTGTAGTGTTAAACATTTTATTGTGAATTTACAAAATTTTTAAATATTCTATTTGATTACAACTTCCCACTACTGTAAAACCTAACATTGCTACTTATTTCAGGTAATGCAGAAATAGAAGTGGTTTTCCGCAGGCTGAAATTGAGGCAGGCATTCCTTATTACTGCTGTTCTACAATCCATTATACTTAATACGGATTTGGTGTTGAAGACAATATTCGCACTCACATTCTACAAAATAGTCATCTAACTAGAAAAGTTAAGTTGTTAAGGTTGAAAGACCGTAAGATGTTTGTAGCTTTTTTTATTTGGCCTTAAACGCTGATTGCATTCTTCCCAGACCTGTAATAAAGAAATCTTTGCAGACTTACCTGGAGGCAGAGGGATGGACTCTCTCAAGGTTATTTTTCAATCTCTCTGTACACATTCCTGTAAGAGGGGGAGAAGCACATCCCTTTTAACGGGAATAAACACTGGACTCGATCTATGGCAGGATTTATCATCCACCAATCCCTCGGGAGCCACATCCCTTTCCCAAAGCGCCCAGACCCCTCCTCCACCTGGAGGTTTGGAGAATCCCAGGAGACGGGGCCCAGAAGGGAATCTCCTGGGCTGGCCAATCTGACACTGGCCAACAGGCTGGAAAGAGGGGCTTTCCCAGAGGGAAAACGTTTCCAAACTAGGAGGCTGGGGTCGGGGGGGGGCGGAGAGAAGACAAAAGACGCGGCCCCCGGCTGCGTTTCCCACCGCCCGAGCGTGGGCGGCGCGACGTGGGGAGGATCCGGCCTCAGGCCGCAGCGACAGCCGGCCCCGCTGCCGCCGGTGTCCGCCGCTGACGTCGCCTGAAAAGTTTGGGGAGGGAGGAGCTGGGCCGGCCGGGCTCGGGCGGCGGGCACGCCTGGGAGGGCCGGGGCGGCCAGAAGAAGCTCCTCCTCGGCGCGCCGCGGCGCCGCAGACCTGACCCGCTTCTCTCCGACAGTCCGCTCGGGCCCCGGGAAAGCAGGGGCCGCCGTGGGCCCCCCGGGAATGGGCGGCCTGGTGACCTAGACTCCCGGGGCAGGAAAGGCCCGGCGGCCTCGTCGCGCAGCGGCGGACTCTGGCGCCCGGCACCCAGGGCGCAGCCGCGGCCACCATGGACGACGAGGCCATCTGCAGCGCCCTGCCCACCATCCCCTACCGCAAGCTGGCCGACCTGCGCTACCTGAGCCGCGGCGCCTCGGGCACCGTGTCGTCCGCCCGCCACGCAGACTGGCGCGTTCAGGTGGCCGTGAAGCACCTGCACATCCACACCCCGGTGCTCGACAGGTAGGGCGCCGCCGGAGTTCCCGGCAGAGTCCCCCACTCTGCTGCGTCTCCCTACCCTGCCAGGGCTAGCGGGCTCCAGAGCCCAGGTGGCGGTGACCACTGGGGGCCGGCCCATCCACCCCGAGACAAACCGAGCGTGGGGCTGGCATGGTGGCAGGACAGACTTCGCCGGAGAGAAGCGACGGTCGCACCCTCCGCTCGTCTCTCCTGCCCGCGACCCTTCCTCTCTCCTCTTGCTCTCCTAGCGTCTTCTCCATAGTCCAAAAATCAACAATCACGGGCCAACTCTCAGCGCCCGGTTTATTGATATTGATGCGTGTTTATATAGTGGGTGGTGTTGTGTTTGCTTTAACATTTACGTTTTTTTCGAAATTGGGCGGTAGGGCGGTACTGTCCAGTACGTAGCTCGTAGCCACAGGTGGCTACTGAGCGGTTGAAATGTGTCCATCCAAACGGGAATGTGCTGTAAGTGTAGAATAATACACACTGGATTTTGGACACTTAGTAGCAATTTTAAAAACTTGTAATATTTTATTAATATTTGTTATATTGATTGTACAGTGAAATGATATTTAGCTCAATATAAGACAATGTTAAAATTCATGTGTTTCTTTTTCTTTTTTTAATGAGACCAGTAGAAAATTTAGAATTGTACATGTGTGGTTTGCACTACATGCTTATTGGACAGCACTGCTTGAGAGTTTAGGATATTTTGGTTTGAGCTTTTTATTGTTTTGTTTGGTTTGTGGTTAACTATGTGTTGTCATGAAAGTTTAAATGTCAAATTCAACATTAGCAGTTCAGTTCTTCCCCCTCTTGTAGGGAAGACTGTCCCTAGAGGAAATGTGTCTTATTTTTCTTGCAATAAATTGAATCAAAAGGCTGTTAGATGGCCAAAATTGGTGACTGTCTCTCACATCCTGGTTTGTGCAGGTTTTCAGGGAAGGCTACCGTAAGTTTCTGTTTCCAGAAAATCATTCCAATTTTTTGGAATGTAAATTCGTGCCGGTGTGTATTTGTCAGTTGGTCTGGTCACTAGTTTTGTGTATTTTGCTTCCTAAAAAGATTTAACTAAAGCCTGCTTTCAGTCCCTTAGGAAGTTAACATCTTTGACTGCAACATTCCCTTGTCCCTGTATATCAAATGGTGTCAAATACATCATCACAGATGCTGTGATTGGCCAAAGGCTGTTTGTATCCAGTGTCAGATAATTCCTCAGCTTCAGCCCTGCCAAAGTTATTGCCTGTGGCTTTTCTTTGTTGCCTCTCACTATCAGGTTTGGATGGGCTGGATGGCATGATAGATTTGGAACACCTATAGAGATTTCTTCCACACTCTGTACACCCTAGTTCAGGTTCAGTGCTAAACAGGGTGTGGTGTCTGTTTACTCTGTGCCTAATTTTCTGTGGAGCAGGTGCTGGGCAAGTGTGTGTATGTGAATGTTATCCACTTTACGGGGTAGTAATAGTCTAGAAATAATTATGCAAATAGTACATGGAAATGCAGCATGGATGGACCTATTGGGGTCCAATTGATCCTCCCATTTTGGATGGTGCTTCTCAAGAATTTGATTTATCTAAACTTTGTGCCATTTGGGGACCAAGGACTGAAGAGGAAGCTCCCTTGCCATACTCATTAACAATTTTCATAGTCTAATATTCTTCACTCAATTGGGTAGGAAGAATTCTGTCTTCAAAGAAGCTGTAAGATGAGTGAAACACTCTGGTATTACTACATCACATTCTTTTCTCCAGTGTGTTACGTAAGGTCGTAACGCTAGCAGTATCTATGCAGTCTGAGCATAGGAATAGGCTATGCGGTTGACTCACAGGGTGTCTATTTCCTCACATGTAAAGGAGGAATAATAAACACGGATACTGCCTGGGCTCTGGTATGGCTAATGTTTGCATTGTTCTTTGGGATCACCTGAAAGTAAAATAAGTTTATGTGATGTTATGTGTTCCTATTTTAGTGATTGGTGAATCATTCTCCATAACCTGACCTCCCTCCAGTGAGTAGATCTTGCCCAGCAATCTTTTTACCTGTGATGAGCAGTTGAGTTTATTTGGTTTTTCAAATATCCTGTCAATTAGAAAATTTTTTAATTGAAATTTTGAGTTGGGTAAGGTTAGTGATATGTCGATAGAAGCTGTATTTTATATTTCTACTTTAAAAAACTTTCCAACTGGGATGGCACCTGTGGCTCAAGGAGTAGGGTGCCGGCCCCAGATGTTGGAGATGGCAGGTTCAAACCTGGCCCCAGCCAAAAACTGCCAAAAAAAAAATTTTTTTTCAACTAACTTTTCTGATCAATCAATGGAGTAGAAAGAACACAGGCCTTAGCGTCCCATGTTTGCAATTCAAATCTGACTCAAACCTGCCACTTATTGTTGGTGTGGCTATAGAAAATTATTAATTTTTCTGAGCCTCCAAACCTTCATAAATAAAGTGTTGATAATGAAACACACTTTACAGGGTTGAGCTTCATATCATAGTGCTTATAAAGTGACTGACACATCATAGGGTCACAGAGAAAGGAAGAATGCCTCATAATCTACTGGGAGGAGGAAAGAGTGTATCAGTATCAATGAGACTTCTGTGGCAGGCCCTCCCTTTAGTTCTTTTTCAGTATCCAGGAATCTTCAGGTTCATCCTCTGTGTCTTGTTGGCCCACATTTCTTGGGGCAAATAATGGAACTGTTCCAACTTCGGGAATATAAGTTTAATTAAAACAGGTCTCACAAACTGACATAATTGGTTTCCTTACAGTTGGATTATTAACTGATTAAAGGACAGAGAGGAAGAAGCTTTTCATCTTATGCCTTTCTGTTAGTCTTGAATTTTGGAAAATATATTACCTATTAAAAAAATAAATGACTAAGATTTTAGTTTTGGTTTATGCTTAAAGCAGGCCTCATAATCTGGTCTAGATTGTATGTTGGTCTTTTTATTTCAGCAGCCATTCATCTAGAACTTGGGGAGTTGAAGAGCTTCTAGAAACATTTCTACTTCTGTTTTTGGTACAACCAATACCCAGTCATCTAGAGTAAAATATGATGACATTGCCAATTTCCTTCCATTTTTGTTTTAAATTCCTCACATTCAGTCAGTCACTACAACATGGACCATTTTTTTTCCTATTTCAACTACTACCTATATAGTTTTATATTCTTACTATTTCACATCTTGACCAGTGTTTTGTTAAAAATCCCCTGACCTGACTTTCAAACTCTACCTCATTACCAAGTTAATAATCCTAAAATTTTGTTCTATTATCATTCTGCTGCTCAAAAACCAGTTATGCTGGGCACTCTCTGTAGTCCCAGCTACTCACGAGGCTGATCCTCTCATAGGTGAGGGGATCACATGAGCCCAGGAGTTCAAGTCAAGACTGGGCAACATAGCAAAACCCTTATCTCTTAAAAAATAAGTAAATAGACTGGACATGATACCTTACACCTGTAATCCTAGCTCTCTGGAAGGCTAAGGCAGGTGGATTGCATGAGCACAGGATTTCAAGACCAGCCTGAGCAAGAGCAAGACCCTCTCTCTACTAAAAATGGAAAATCAAGCTGAGTGTTGTGATGAGTGCCTGTAGTCCCACCTACTCAGAGTTTGAGGTTGATGTGAGCTATGATATCATGGCACTCTACCAAGGATGACAAAGTGAGAGTCTGTCTCAAAAATTAAAAAAAAAAAATGAAATAAAAATAAATACATTCTGTATGTAAAAAAAAAAAAAGTCCTTCACTTACAACTCAGTGACTACCAAATAAAGTTAAACCACCCTAACTTGGCTTTAAGACTCTGAGATACAGCCGTACCCTACCTTATTCACCTTCACTCCTTTCATATTACATGTGCTGATTCATATTAAACATTTACAGTTTCCCAAGCCTAGCCTTCACTTTTAACTTTCTTGAATTCATTTGATAAGTATCTGTTAGTATTTGTTAGTATCTGCTATATTACTGTATGCTAGGCACTGTTCCAAGTCCGAGGGGTACACAGGTGAAAAACAAAGGCAAGTTCCCTCCCTTCCTCTCCTTTCCGGGAAGAATCAGCCAACCTATATGCCCTCTTTCCACTGTTGAAATTCTATCCATCTTTAAGAGTACAGCTGAAATCCTACTTTTCTAAAGACTGTGGTGACTCCCCTGGGTCCAAATTTACTCTTTTCTCTGAATTTCCCATAATTTGTTTGGTGTTCTTTTCTTTTGGGCAAGAGGGGTAGGACTTATGTTCTGCCTTATGTTTTTATTTCCTTTTTTAAAGATTTCTGAACAACTTGAAGGCAAAGACTATATATTTTTTTTATTTTTATATTCTCCACAGTGCTTAGCATAGTTCTTTTTTTTTTTTTTTTTTTTTTTTAGACAGAGCCTCAAGCACTCACCCTGGAAAGAAAGCCGGTGCAAAACAGCTAACAGCAACCACCAATTACTGGGCACAAGCGAGTATCCTGCCTATGCCTCCCAAGTAGCTTGGACTAAAG
>CAUYRH010146062.1:0-18842 GCA_963574655.1 Perodicticus potto | reverse complement strand
GCACAATGTGCTGACTTCATATAAAATCTGAAATATTTTGGTCGAACTGTTAAACATAGCCTTCATGGCATTTTCTTAATCACTATATGAAGACATTGATATTCTTTTTTTTTTTGCAGTTTTTGGCCGGCTCTGGGTTTGAACCCGCCACCTCCAGCATATGGGGCTGGCGCCCTACTCCTCTGAGCCACAGGTGCTGCCCCTACGTTGGCTGTTTAATTCACTGTATTACTGATGCCTCTTACATTTCATGGGTTTGTACAGATGTCGGAATCCATCCACAGGTCCCAGGAGATGACCCGTTTTGCCTGATGTCCACCTTGGACATGGCTGCCCCTCGTGAAGTGTTCCCCTTTCCTCACGGACTTCCTCTGCCCTGGGGTCTGCGTGGTCTCCTGATAGAAAAATGTCCTTAAGAAAAAAATCTGATACGCTGAGGTAGCTCTAATATGAGGAAAGTAATAAATGCAGTGTCACTAGATTCAAAATGAGTATTCTTTCAGAAAGAAGGCAATTACTGTTATAAAGATATAGCATTAGAAATTATTACGGCTGTGAAGAATGTGATATGTCTGTCCGTGGCACAGTTAATTTAAAAAGTATTACCAAGCATACAAATCACAGGAGTAAAATGCTGAAGCGTGCTAATTGAAAGTGAATTTAATATGCAGTTCTGAGGAAGTCTCTTCTCCAGCTTTAAAAAATTTCTACATTATAGGCTATTAGTTATCAGGTTTCTTTCAAATGTCTCACCTCTTTTAATGAAAAGTATTACTTGCTCATGGACCTTCTCTTTGATCCCTGAATAATTTTATGCTATACAATGATGATATTGAAACCTTTATGTTTTATCCTGATTTTCAGGTGTATTGAATCAAAGTGCTCGATAGATCTAATTTAAAAAAAAAAATACAAAAACTGATTAGGAATGAAAAGAAGACTCAAAGATTTCAAATTTGTTTTGCTGTTATTGAGTTTGTGTGGTTGTAATTAATAGAAAAAAATGATTGAAAAATGACTTAAAATAACACTGCACAAGCAGTGTTACCTGAGAGAGGGTTTAAAAATCAGTTACAGGGATGCTCAGTTACTTTTGAAAGAAGAGTGAGTTTGCTTTTCTTTTTTATTTATTTTTTGTAGAGAGAGAGTCTCACTTTATCGCCCTGGGTAGAGTGCTGTGGCATCACAGCTCACAGCAACCTCCAACTCCTGGGCTCAAGCGATTCTCCTGCCTCCACCTCCCAAGTAGCTGGGACCACAGGCGCCTGCCACAACGCCCGGCCATTTTTTGGTTGTCACCGTCGTTGTTTGGCGGGCCCGGGCTGGAACCAGCCAGCTCTGGTGTATGTGGCTAGCGCCTTAGCCACTTGAACTACAGGCGCCGAGCCAAATTTTTTCTCAGTTGACAGGATTTTCTTTTCCTAATCACTCCACATCATCTTCTTTCTTTCTTTTTTTCTTTTTTTGTACATACAGAGTCTCACTTTGGTACAGTGACAGCAACCTCCAACTCCTGGGCTTAGGCGATTCTCCTGCCTCAGCCTCCCGAGTAGCTGGGACCACCGGCGCCCGCCACAACGCCCGGCTACTTTTTGTTTGTTTGTTTTGCAGTTTGGCCGGAGTCTGCCTTCTTGTATGTATGGTTTCCTCCCCAGAGCACACATCATCTTGGTGATTTTTTTCCACCATGCGAGTAATAGCTGTGCATTATAGAAAACCTGGAAAACACAGGAAAACAACTCAGAAAATACCCCTTAGAGCAGCGGTTCTCAACCTGTGAGTCGCAACTCCCAGGAACTGTATTAAAGGGTTGGGGCGTTAGGAAGGTTGAGAAGCACAGCCGTAGAGGTTCTGCCCCGTCCGCAGACACTGTTAGCTCTCCCCGCACCTTCTCGCAGGATCCATATTACCATCTCCTGCTTTTCCCGGTCAATCTATTTTCATTTCTTGCTGCTGCATCTGGATGTTAGCAGATCTGCGTTCCTTACTCGTAGATTACATCTCTAATAACACAAAGCAGTCTTGTCCCAATTTGATGTTTTATCGTCTTGAATTCTGCTTTGTCTAAAATTACAGCTCCACACTCAACTTCCCTTTTGTTGAGATTTGCCCAATATCAGTGCCTGTCAGGTTTTAAAAACATTTCTGACATTTTCCTTCAAGTGTGTCTCATACAAACCAAATTGCTTAAACAAGGAGAATTAGTAATTGTCAGATCTCTTACCCGTTTGTGTATTGTCTCAGTCACTCTTATTATCTTGCTGTTTTTTCATATTTCGTTGATGCTTCTGTTCCTTATTCTGTTTTCTCTACAAATACCAGTTAGCACACTTGATGCAAATATTCAGACCCAAGTTGGCCAGCACTTTTGTTCTACAGGTAGTTATATTAAAAACATATTTCATCTTTTCAGTTTTAAATTATGAAACATGTATTAATAAAACGGTTTTAGACATGAGCTATACTAGAAGACACACACAGTGGGATGTGTGTAGGTAGATAGCAGAGAAGCCCACCAGTCGACACGGGAATGTCCCCCATCTGCTCTGGGACAGTTCGTCTTCCAAGTGCAGATTCGAAGTTCATTGTTCCCTTACCACATACGTACATATCTCTGGGTATTGCACTTTTTGAAATTTTGAACTTTATATAAGTGGAATCAAATTTTATATTTTTACTACTTGCTTTTTTTTTATTCAACATGATATTTGTGGATTCATTCCCATTCGGGTATGTGGCTCTATTTAGACCCATTATTTTTATTGCAGGTATAGTATTCTGTTGTGTGGCTATGTCCCAACGTGTTGGTATTTTCTTCTTTAGTAGAAATAAAAATATATATATATATTCATATATATATGAAAATATAATTTTTGGCCACTACAATCTTTGTTTCTGGGAACTTTGAAAAAAAATTTCAGATTAATCTGAGAGTGCAAAGAAGTAGGTTCCAGTATTTGGATTCGGTAAGAATACTTATTTCCTATTGCGGTTGCGTCCCGCTCCCAGGCAGTGTGCCATATACCCCCACGTTACGCCCCTTAAGTGGGAACATTCCTCTCCCCTGCCCTCCTCCTCCTATCTTGAATCGAGTTGAGTTTTTCTCTCATCTGGGCGTGTATTAGACCATCCGCTGCCTTCATAAGACTGTTGAGTACATTGGATACATGCTTTTCCATTCTTGTGATAACTGCTAAGAAGAATGTGTTTCAAATGCATCTAGGTTAATACGAAAGATGTAAACTCACCATTTTTTTATGGGGGAATAATATTCCATGGTATGCAAATACCACAGCTTGTTAATCCTTCCTGGGTTGATGGCGTTTAGGTTGTTTCCACATCTTGGGGATTGTAAATTGAGTCGAGATGTTTTTGTGAACTTTTAAGTATCTTCCTCCTCCTATTCTAGAGGGTTCTTCTAGCACTGTGGCCCCAGCCCCCAGGCTATAGACTGGTGTAGGGCAGTGCCCCTCAGAGAACACGCCGTGCAGCCCGAGGGGAGCAGTGGGGTGAGTAAGTGAACTTCACCCTCATGACGGCTGCTGACGATGGCCCGTACCCACTGAGATCCGCCGCCTGTCAGATGCAGTGTCCCCCACTCCCCTGTATCTGTGATGCAGTGTCCCCCGCTCCCCTGCACCCGTGATGCAGTATCCCCCGCTCCCCTGCACCCGTGATGCAGTGTCCCCCGCTCCCCTGCACCCCTGATGCAGTGTCCCCCGCTCCCCTGCACCCGTGATGCAGTGTCCCCCGCTCCCCTGTACCCGTGATGCAGTATCCCCCACTCCCCCTGCACCTCCAGGCTGTGCAGAAATTGTCATCCATGAGACTGGTCCCTGGCGCCATTAAGTTCAGGGACTACCGCTGTGGTGTATCCTTCTGGGCATGGAATCGCTTGCTTCTGTGAAGTGTGACGGTCACGTGCTCTTCCCGAATTGTCTGTGCTAACTTGGTCACCCAACAGCATTTCACAGGGGGGTGAATATCTTGCCGCGTTGCCCCTCTGGTGAGCGGAACATGCTGTCTTTAGCCTCAGGCTGCGTTTTTCTTATTCCCAAGGAGATTAACAAACTTCCATGTCTTTATTGGCTGTTGTGTTTCCTCTTCTGTGACATATGAGTTGAGGTGATTTTCCCATTTGTATTCTTTTTTTCACTAATTTGTTAAAGTTCTTTATCCTGTACCTTCTGAAGCTGATGTTTGTGTTAAACGTGTAAAAACAGGTCCTTCCAGGTTTCGATTTATCGTTTCACGCCCCTTAGGGTTATAGTTACTGACTCGTCCCTTCACTGTGGATAATTTCTGTGTGTGCATGTGGGGATCTTTTATTAGGAAATCTCTTTCCTACCTTGAAATCATAAAAATATTAGCTTCTTTTTTTTTTCCTGTGAAACGTGAAGTTTTGCCTTTCACGCATAAGCCTTTAATCTAGTTGGAATGAAGTTTTATGTTGCTGAGAAATAGCAATTCTCTTCTCCCTGGTTTTTTCACGTGCGTAAGTGAGTGTATCAAGACCAGGGTCTGTTCCCTACCCTGCGTTCTGCTGCAACTGCTCTGTTGTCAGTAACGTCTCCCAGCCTCTGGGCTCTCGGTCCTGTTCCTTTGGTCTGTTTGGTTGGTTCCCGTATAAACAACACACCTCTGAGAAGGACACATCATCTGCCTTTGTCTTTTCTCCAGGAGTGTCTTGACTATTTTCGGCTCTTTGCTTTTCTGAGGACATTTTTAGAATCAGCTTGTCAGCTTCCATGAAAAAATCCCTTGTTGGAATTGTTACTGGAGTTGCTTTCTGTCTGCATTTCGTCTTAGGGAGAATGGACGTCTCCACGATCCTGAGAGGTCCTGACCGTGAGATGCTGTGTCCGTCTGTTTGCATAGGCCTTTCCCAAGGGTTTCAGTGGGGCTTTGTGGTTTGTCTCTTCTCTCCAGACAACCTGCATATCTTTTGATGCACTTAACCTTGGTACCTTATTTTAAATTTTATGTCAGTAATACCTTTTTTAAAATATGTATCTCATCTCCTTTTCATTTATGGACCATGTTTTTTTTTTTTTTTTTTGAGATAGTCTCACTTTCACCCTTGGTAGAGTGCTGTGGTGTCACAGCTCACAGCAACCTCAAACTCTTGGGCTTGGGCAGTGCCTGTGGCTTAGTGAGTAGGGCACCAGCCCCATGTACTGAGGGTGGTGGGTTCAAACCCAGCCGTGGCCAAATTGCAACAAAAAATAGCCGGGCTCCTCCTCAGCTACTCAGGAGGCTGAGGCAAGGGAATTGCCTGAGCCCAGGAGTTGGAGGTTGCTGTGAGCTGTGATGCCACAGCACTCTACTGAGGGTGACAAAGTGAGACTCTGTCTCTAAAGAAAAAAAAAACCAAACTCTTGAGCTCAAGCGATTCTCTTGCCTCAGTCTCCCGAGTTGCTGGGATTACAGGCACCACCATGCCTGACTAATTTTTCTATCTTTTAGTGGAGACCGGTCTCATTCTTGTTCAAGTTGGTCTTGAACTCCTGAGCTCAAGCAGTCCACCTGCTTTAGCCTCCCAGGGTGCCAGGTTTACAAGCATGAGCCACTGCACCCGGCCTCTGGATCATCTTTTAAATCCTTCATTTTTCAGATTGTCAAAACCAAAGATACAATCTTCTCACATGGAACAAGATGTTCTTGTTTTAGGTACACAGCTCAATGAGTTTCGATGAAAGTCAGTTCCTGGGTGACCGCCATCACTATTGCCATAGGAGAACATTTCATCACGGGAAAATTATACTCCCAAAGGAGTAAATTTTCGCATTTTCTCCTATGGAAAATGAGTAAGTTAGCATTTTTGATTATGTGCATCTAAAACCCCCTTCACGTTTGCATTTTATCGAGAACTCAGGTTATAAACCCTCCCCTTTGTGGGGACCCCTGACAGTTGCTTAGCATCCGGCTCAGTTCCCTGCGTTTTTGTTCATCTCTTTGGGACGGTGACATGGGTGATACATATTTCTGAGCTTGTATAAGTGAGAGTCGCCATCTGTTACTTTCAACGTGAGAGCAGTTTGGTTAGATGCAGAATTCTTGAGCCATCTCTTTTTCTGGCACTAGTAATTTGAGGAAAGTCTGAATCCAGTCTCGGTGCATTCCGTAACGAGAACAGAATGATTTGTTCTGGGTTCTTCTCTGGAAACATGTATTATTAATCATTTAAATCTCTGCTTCTGATCCTCCGAGCGTGAGGTTTTTTTTTTCCTCTCTTTATTTGCAGCTCTCTGTCCCTTTTTGGCATTCTCATGAGCGATTCTCAAGTTTATATCATCAGTGGTTTTTAAACATGTTTTTAAAGCAATGGAACTCTTAAAAATTCAAGGCATTGCCCGGAGACGCAGTATATAAAACAGATACGGGGGCTTAATCCTGGGGATGCCCGGAGTGCCGCACGCTCAGTGGCACCCTTCAGGGCTGGCAGGAAGCAAGTGACATGTTCAGATTGGGTAATGGGGAGGCTGTTTACAAAGGAGCCCGGTCTCAGGGGAGCCACAGGGAGTGGGGAGGCCTGGGCTGCCCGGGCTGGGCACCTGAGACCTGTCATGGCCTCTGGGTCTGGGGGGCAAAGCGAGGGAGTGGCTCTGGAGCCTGGAGTCAGAACTGAATTCCTAGGAAAGGAACACCGGAGAGAATCACCCAAAGATGGATAAATGCCCCCCGCCCTCCTCTCCTGCTCCGTCTCCCTGTAGCGCCTGCCGCATCTGAACCCAGCGGAGGAAGGGAAGCCCGTTCTGTCAAGGTCAGCCTCCAGGGTGATCGCCCCTCAGGGTACGTGGCGGACCTGGAGTGCGAACGACACCTCCACCCAAATGGGGGGCACTAGAATACACTGTACACTGAACATTTTAAACAGGGTTTTGCTTTTTTTTTTCCTTCGCAGTATCCACCCACTATTTCCAGTGCAGTGCAGAGTTTTTGACCGGGCTCGTCTTTATTTCTGTATGGGGCAGTCTCTCTTTGGCTTGGTGTGTGAGTTTCCTGTGGGTCACTAGCTGTTCTCATATCTTCCTTTTCTATCTCTAAAACCTGCACGTGTTCCATGGAGGCAGTGTGTTGTCATTGCTGGAGGACTCACAGGAATTTTCCAAGAATTTCTTCTGGTCTCATCGAAATACTTATTTTAGGGCCAGGCTGCTCCCACCAGCATCTGAGAACGAGTTCCCATTCTCTTATGACGGGAAGGTCTTATGTAAACGGTGTGTGTTTGCATGTTCACGTATGTGCACCTTTTTATATGTTCTTAAAGGGGAGATGTGTTAGGCGGTTCTGCAGAGAAGCAGAATTGGGGGAGACATACAGAGGTATGTAAGAGGAGCTTATTATGGGAACTGGCTGAGGGGGTTATTATAGGAATTGTGTGAACTGCAAGGGCCAGAGAACTTCCTCGATCTGCCATCTCCAAGCTGTGGACCTCGGAGAGCTGGTGGTATCACTCAGTCCGAGTCCAGAGGTCTGAGGACAGGCAAGGATGCTGGTTGAAGCCCATGAGTCCGCAGGCCCCAGAACCAGAGGCTGCGGTGTCGGAGGGCAGGGGACGGACGTCCCACTCGGGGGGACTCACTCTGCCTTCGTGTTCTCGGCAGCCCGGGAGGACTGGACGGTGCCCACACGGGTGAGGGTGGATCCTCTTTACTTAGTCGAGTGATTCAAACGCTGATCTCTCTGGAAACACCCCCACAGACACTCTCAGGAAGAACGCTCCTCCAGCTATCTGGGTATCACAGAGTTTGGTCAAGTTGACTCATAAAATTAACCGTCCCTGAAGGCAAGTAGTAAGATTAAGAGAACAGGTTCCCTTTCTGAGCCATACACCTTCTTACCGCCTTTCACCAGCTTCCGAACCTTCCCTGTGCCTCAGTCTCCCCCCGGATAACACTGGGATCCCAGGAGCCCCTGCCCTGGGCGAGTGATCCGTGCTGGCGAGACCCCGTTCAGCCATTCCTGCGACGGGGAAGATGAAAGAGTCTGTGTCACAGGTGGTGGCGAGGCTTATCGCACAGCAAGGCAAACTGTGGCCAGTGAACGTGGGTGGCCGTTGCTATTTATGTCACGTGCGTTGTTGTAATGAGAAAGCACATCCGGGAGTCCGGTGTGGAGGCCGACCCGTCGCTCGCTCAGACGTGTGTGCTTGCTTACCCGCCTGCCGCACAGATTCACTACATACACACGCACACACCACAGACTCACACGTGCTTACCTAGCTGCAAACATGCACTACCACATCCATGTCATAAACGTACACCTTGCCCAGGTGGGGCCGGTCCTTAATCCTAAAGAGAACATACTGGCATTTTGCACAATGAGGAAAAGAAATTTTGTGCATATTTTTCAACATTAAACTGTATCATATTTTTGAAAATGCTTGCAGCTATTGCAGGTTTTCTTTCCTCTGAAAGGGAGTGGGCACATTATTTCAGGTTCCTATGCCATAGGGAATATGCTGTAATGTAAGTGTGATCCTTGTGTGAATTGTATGTCGCTTTACACAGAGGAAAATCCATACGGGTGGAACCCGCTAGAAATGAGAGAGAGAGAGAACGCCAGTGTTTCTGTATCTTGATGAATAGAATCTGGAACACTGTCATGTGATGGAGGGTGAACAGTATCATGAAATAATAAACAAAGCAGCCAACCGTTGGCCCCAGGGAAGAAGAAGAACAGAATCTAAGAACTATCCAAAGTAAAGTTTGTAAGCAAACAAAGGTCGTCTGACAAACGAGCTCATAATTCCTGGAGCAGCCACCGGGAGAAAGTACCAGTTTGCCTGGCGGATAGTGATGGGCAGGGAGCCTGTCAGCGCCACAGCCGTCGGCGTGGGGAGCAGGAATTCGGTAGCCCGGCTCGCAGGGCAGAGACGATGACTGAGTTGGGAAACCTGCCGTGTGAAGGAGCTGGTGACACACAGCAGGCAGATGATGGAGGAGAGGCTGCATGAAGGCGCAAAGAAAACAGGGGAAGGAGAAAGTCTACATCCCTAACACTGAAGGAGTTTAAAATACAATACCCTCCTCAGGAAAAACTCACGTAGCTAATCACACAACTGCCAAAGACACACAACTTCTGTTAAAGTGAAAACTAATCACGCAGCTGCCAAAGACATACAACTTCTGTTAAAGTGAAAACTAAAACTCTTCGTGATGTGCTCAGGGCTGTTAATAACAATTTGCTTCATAACACCATCTACTCAGCAGCTCTTACCTTTTTCACTCCCAGGGATTTTCATCTATAAAATGGGAATAATATTACCTTCCATCCCTCTTTATAGGATCGTTTGAGGCTTAAATTTCCTATGAAATGCCTTGACTGTTACCTGGCACATAATAAGGAACCAAGAAGCTGCTGTATGTTGTTGGTATGGCTCTTAGTTTTAATTTTTCATTTCTGTCTCCGCCTTCAAGTGTAAACTTTTATCTCAGACATGTTCTTAGTTTCCAATTCAGAGTATGACCCGTCCTAAATAAAGACTTATATGTCTGTCAAATGTATGAATATGGCCGTGTACCACATAACAAATTTCAGTTAACAACAGCCAGTGGTCCCGTGAGATTATAGTATTTAACTATACTTCTTTGTTTAGATATTAAGATACACAAATTCTTTTTTTTTTTTTTTTTGAGACAGAGCCTCAAGCTGTCACCCTGGGTAGAGTGCTGTGGCTTCAGAGCTCACAGCAACCTCCAATTCCTGGGCTCAAGCGAGTCTCCTGCCTCCGCCTCCCAAGTAGCTTGGACTACAGGAGCCCACCATGATGCCCGGCCGTTTTTTGGTTGCAGCCGTCATTGTTGTTTGGCGGGCCCAGGCTGGATGCGAACCCGCCAGCTCAGGTGTACGTGGCTGGCACCTTAACCCGTTGAGCCATAGGCACCAAGCCGAAATTCCTTTTTTTTTTTTTTTGAGACAAAGTCTCACTATGTTGCCCTGGGTAGAGCTGTGCTGTCGCAGCAACCTCCACCTCTTGGGCTTAAGCAATTTTCTTGCCTCTGCCTCCCAAGTAGCTGGGACTACAGGTGCCCGCCACAACACCCAGCTATTTTTTGTTGCAGTGGTCACTTGTTTAGCTGGCCCAGGTTGGGTTCGAACCCACCACCCTCAGTGTATGTGGTTGGTGCCACAACCACTGTGCTGCGGGTGCTGAGCCTGGATACACAAATTCTTACCAGTGCTATGATATTTGGTATGGTTAACAAGCTGTACAGATAGGAGCAAAAGGCTTAGTAATCATCTGTACCATCTATTAAGTACACTCCATTATATATTTCAACAGTGATAAAGTCACCTAACAACACACCCCGTGACTAAGTGACGTGTGGCTGTGCTTAGATGAGCCCTTCTCTCTCGCTGAACATTAATAGTACTACAGATTTCTGGGGAGAGCTTCTGGGGTTCTCTTCCCCCCACTTAGGGTAGTTTTCAAGCTTTACAAACACCAAAGATAAACTTAAATTTCTGTTTGAAATTGTTAATCAAAGTAAATGAATAAATCCACCGAAAGAATAATTTAAGTAAGATTAAAAGAAAAGTAATGAAATTGAAATCCAAGAAACAATAGAGACAATCAGAAACCCTAGACATTCTTTGGAAAGAGTGATAGGTCCCCAAATCTCAGTTATTGCTAACATAAAAGAGAATAAACATGAATAATAGAGAAATGAAAAAGGAAAATAGCCATTTAGAGAGATTTAAGAAAAGGTAATTAGCAACCTTATGCCAGTATATTTGAGAATTTAGATGAAATGCCTAGTTTATAAATAATATAAAGAGTTAAAATTAAGAAAAATAGAAAAGCCAAATAGAGCAGTTATCTATTAGGAAACTTTGAGTTAGACACCCAGATCTTCTGTTCCCTGATGCACACCAGGCTCAGATAGTTTCACAGGCAAATTTTGGCAGACCTTCAAGAAAAAATTAATACAGAAAGAGAAAGTGAAGTAATTCATAGCTTGGTTGGCAGCGCTTTTATGTCACAGTATGGGGAGTCGTTAAACAGAGTCCTTACCCCTAGTCAGGGATAAGATGGTTTTCAGTGTCTGCAGAAATGGAATATAGTTAGTATTAAAATATTAAAGGTTAGCGTGCTGTTCTTTCCCTCTCCCGTGAATTAATTGTGTTATCTCTATAAATTTTTCATACCATTAAGAAGCTGAAACGCTGCTTTCTTTCTGTTTCTGGCATTTGAGGATGTTTCCCATTTGTGTTATCATTTATATTGGTTGGTTTACATTCCAGTTTGTCAGTATGTTGTGTAAATAAGTCCCGTGCATGAAATGCAAAGAGCCAAAATTCATATATTCGTGACTGATGCCAGTTGGTATGCAGTGTGGCTTGCAAGCATTCCTGATTAAACCGTTCTGTTTACTTCGGTAGACAGGTTAGCAATCCGGAGTTCACATTCTGGTTTTTGTTTAGTCTTTGCTGTTGTGTAAACATCAAACTGAGTTTTCTAATTGTACCCAGTTTAATAAAGGGATGGACGTTAGCATCTTGGTTTTTGGAATACCATGTGGGAAGGAGCACGCACCATTTCCTTGGTGGGAGCAGGTTTGTATGTGAGAACAGAAGGCTGTGTTAACCAGTTGATGTAAACATTCCAAATTGTATATAAGATTGGCACATTGTACCCCATAAATGCATGAATGTACAGAGTTAGGATTTAATAAAAAATATTATTAAGAGTAAAAAGAAAAAACAAAAAACAGGAGTAGAAAAAGAATTTTAAAAAATCTTAATAGGGAGAAGTGCAAAAAAAAAAAAAAAACAGAGAACTTTCTAGAAGGTACAGGAAAGCAGACTCTGCAGTGAACCCCAGACACTGTGACTGGTCAGCTGTCACCGCTGTACCACTTGGTCCCTGCTCTTGGGGTAGATACTGTTGTCAGCTGAACTGCGGTTGATAAGGTATTCGAATCAGAGTCCTCCTTCTGGGCCTCCGGTGCTGAGTGATCTTGCTGGCCAGTGTTGACTTATTTGATCGGAATTCAGAGCTTAGTTCGTAATTGTACAGAAGGAAAACAGATGATTATCAAATCTTCATTTATACCACTTAACTTACAGGACGCATGTTCCTACCTAAACTTGAACTGTGTGGTTTTTACTCCTCTGACACCAGGTGGCTGGAAACATTTTTGTGTAAAATCTCAGTGGCCTTTGGCATTTTTTTTTTCTACTGAGGCCAGAGTTTTCTCAAGGTCGCATAGAATCATAGGTCACCTGACAGGCTGTTTCCACTGAGCTGCTTTTGTGAGCCACAAGGAGTCTTTTCAAAGCTCGTGCCAAACCTCGTCACTCTGTACGGAAGCTCTCCAAGGACCCCCCACCCCATTCCCTCAGGCTAAAAACCGAAGCTCCCTCAATCTGCAGACACCCCTTCCCGTCCTGAGACAGTCTTCTGGACTCCCCTCGCCCACTCATCTCCAGCCTCTGCCCTCCTCACTGCTGCCTGAACATTGTTCTGGAACATTCTTCCCAGAACACTGCAGTGCTGCCCTCGTCTTCCTTCTGACAGCATTTCAGAGAAATGCTGCCCTTTGGGAAGTTGCTGCCCCCCACCCCGCCTCTCGGTTTTCGCTTCCCCAGCTCCCCACGTTCTAACCCCACGCAGTTTATTTAGTCTCTGCCCCTCTCATTTAGGGTGTTTACTGGACAGCTTGACTCACTGCTGCACCCCACCCCCCGAGAATGGTGCCCAGCACGTTGAAGATACACTCAGATATGTTTGGACTTAAGTAGATGAATTCAGAGTTCAGAAACGTAAAGTTGATTTTCTTTTTCAAACTCACGTGCTAGCCTGCACTTGTGCCCTCTGTAAATTTCCTCTCCTGTGGTTAAGCCCAACTGCCTCTGCACTCCCCAGGGGTCCTAGTTTGTTCCACCGAGTCTCTGTGCCTCCCCAGAATATCATGACCGTAAATAGGAAGTTTGGTCTCCCAATGGCATCTCTCATCAAGGCTCTGTGCTAGAAGAGAGGAATTCACAATCTGGCCGATCTCTGCTGCCCAGATGCTGCCTTGATCCTATCAGCGAAAGAGCAAGGCTGCTGCTATTTGTGACCCCGCTTAGTTGACCCCTGACTTCACATGAATGCTTCGTGCTACTTAATCCTTATCTTTTCTTCAACCCTAAAAAACACTTGTCCATCTTCTTCTATCACTTTCTTTTCTCGGTGGTTTTTAAGGTAAAAAGTATTTCATTGTAGCAGGATGTTTTATTTTTCAGATTCACTTTCTGATTCTGAATTCCCGAGTCTCTTGGTGTTTTTTTTTAGGTCTGTGAAATAAGACGATGGTGTCATGGAGGAAAGGGATAAAAATTAAAATTTCGAGAAACCGTTGGCCAGGCATGGTGGCTCATGAGCGCCTGTAACCCCACCACTCTGGAAGGTCAAGGTGGGAGAATCCCTTGAGCTCAGGAGCTCTAGACCAGCTTGAGCAAGAGTGAGACCCTGTCTCTACCAAAAATGAGCTGGGTTTTCTGTCTGGCACCTGTAGTCCTAGCTGCTCAGGAGGCTGAGGCAGGGGGGATCACTTGAGCCCCAGAGTTTGAGGTTGCTGTGAGCAAGGCTAATGCCACTGTACTCTAGCCTGGGCGACAGAGTGAGACTCTATTAAAAAAAAAGAAGAAGAAGAAAGAAGGAAACAAAGGAAAGAAAAGAAACTACATGTAGTACAGTTAGTGATTCCTTCTTTTAGAAATCTTGAGGATAGGAAGATCAGTTTCAGATTGTATTTAAAATAGGACTTTTCAAGGGCATTTCAGGCGGCTGTGTGTATGAGGCAATTCTAAAGTGAATTGAGACTTTTCTTTGGACCATAAATATCTAGTTAGGAATCAATTGGAAGCAAATCAGAAGCTATAGTTTTAACTCTGGGCTTTTAGCTTTTAATTCCGATTTATGCCCAAATAAGATTTGATCAGAACTGTCACTTAAGGCGTCGTGACTTGTGACTTAGGAAGTTTGGCCTTAGCTTCAGTTTATAGGAAAGAATCTCAAAAATGATTAAGTATGAAATTGGAGCACTTTCTGATCCGTAGTCAGATGCATTATCCATTGCGCCACTGGCCCACACCTGAAATTGGAGCACTTTCTAACGTTACGTTATCTCATTGAGGAAACTAATGTCAACCAATCTTAGTTTACATAGAGGTTGAGAAGCCTTTAATTGAAGACAATGGGGATGAAATAATGAATTTGGAAGTCAGCAGACAGGGCTTTGTGAAGCTATGTGAAAAGGTCCTTTATGTTCCATAAAATAATAAGATAATTTAATTAATGCAAATATTTGACTTTCATGGGCATAATTAATGGGGAAAATGCCGACCAGCAGGCACCTGCCAGCCACTACCTGTATGTGCCTCCGCTCTCTCTTGCCATCTGGGGTGGGGCTGAAGGCTGAGGCTCTGCAGACAGAAAGAGAAGACTTGTGTTTTTGTGCCAGGGCTCCTGGTTGGAGCACAGAGCCCAGGCTGGAGCACTGCCCGACACACATATCGAACAACCCTTCTGGTTGCTGGACTTGTCCCTTGCCTTTGCTGGGTGTTCTTTTCTTTCTTGACTTGTATCTGCACCAACCCAGCCAAGTTCCCATCCTGGCCCTCACCAGCTTGGCAGCCTCAGAAAGTTACATATTTTCTCCAGACCTCAGTTTCCCTACTTGGAAAATGAGGCCAACCATCGTGATTCATAGGGTTGTTGTGAGAATTGCATAGTTGATAATAAGATGCTTAGACACAAGTCCAGCAAGCAGTCAGTGTCTACTCCGGTTGTCATCATTTGGCCTGACGGGCTTGCGTTTGGTGGGCGGTGGTCCACACTCCTGGGGAAATAAGTAAGGAGACCTCTGAGCAGGGAGCTCACGTCCCCGGGATCATCGTGGGTTCCAAAGAGCTCTCCACGCAGGAGGTGTTCTTAGGTGTGAGGCAGTGGAGGGCACGGCAGCAGGAGGAAGAGCCCTCAGGAGCCTCAGCGTGGGGGACACCGTGGGCCCTGAGGGCTGGACTGCCCTGGGTCTGGCACCTGGCGACAGACGGAATGCCCAGAACTGCCTTCCTGGAAGGACCTTTGCCCACTGGATCCCTTACCCACCGGTTGAGTGAGAGGGGCGTTAGCGCTCCTGTGTTTGGGAGGCAGGAGGGCTTGCAGGGGCGGAACCTGGTACGGGAAGCAGACAGACGTGGGGTAGCACGGGGATGGGGGCTCTGCGCCCCAAGTGTGCCCTCTCCAGCCCTCTCTGCTGCGCTCCTCACACCACGATTCACGAGTGTGTCGGGAATCAACCTACGGGGTGGGGGAGTTTCACTCCAAACATCCGGTCTCTGCATTCACAAATACAGCCTGCGGTGACAGCTTCAAGGTCTTTCCAAGCTCTGCACGTCTCTTAATTTTCTTCTCAGGAAGAACTAAAGCTGTAGAGGAAGAGCCAGTATTTAATGAGCACTCCCTGCATACGATGCAGGCTCCTGGAACCCTCGGTTATCACCGCACGCGGATTCCATCACCTTCTTTAAGGTGGGACCACATTGTTCCTGCTACGCAGGGGGAAAGGCGTGCATGGCGCGGAGAAGCAGCTGGCCCAAAGTCGTGTGAGTAAGTGAACAGTGGGCCAGGGACTGAAACCCGGGTCTCTGCGTGTTTGTGTGTGTGATTGAGTCTGTGCATCTGTGTGTTGCCATGAAAACCCGGCTCCTAACCGCGAGTTTGCCCACCTGCGTAGTCTCTTTTTCACTGTGATTTTAGCAGGGGACCTATCCTTTTAACAATTGCTCTGACTCTGTAAGCCCTGGGAGCCAGGCCTCTCTGTGGACGTTGTGCCACGGTCACTTGGAGACAGGCTGTCTGTCCTGGCCCTGTGTGGCTCTGAGTGGCCACTGTTTCTGTGTGGCACAGAATCCCCATCCGAGGACTGTCCGCCCTGTCTCTTGGGTGTGGAGAAGCAGTGCAGGTGACCAGAGAGAGTGGCTTGAAGAAATGCCATCACGTATAGCTCTCAGCAACCACTGTAGCAGCCCAGAGACCCGCGAGTCATGGACAGCAGCAGGCACAGAGCCCGTAAGAAGAGGAAAGACCCTTCTGGAAAACCCCTTCTGAGAGTAAGAGGTATGCACGCAGAAGGGCACTCCTTTCTCTGGTCTTGCAGAGAGGAACTTGACTGCAGCAAATGAGGTTTTGTACATAATGGAGTTGGAGCTTCCTATGAAATACTATATTCTTCCCAGCCAAAGCTTTGGTTATGCATTGCTCCTACATTTGTTAAACGTTCAGAGTTGACTTTAAAAGTGTTGGTTTACTCTGGACTTCTCTGAATAAGCAGAAGTTTCATGGAGGTGGCACCGTTCCTTGGAAAATTTCCTTAGCCCCAGGCTGTGGACCGCAGCCCATGTTGTGGCCCGGCCCCTTTGCAGACTAACACAGCTGTGTTTGCCCACCTGGGGAGTCAGGAGAGGAAGAGTTGGTGGGAATTGAACCTTCTATTAGATGCTTGCAGGATAAGCCAGGTTTTTAAACATTTTACAGATTTTAAAAATGTGGTAAGTAGCTCCATGTTTAAAAGTGCATTTACAGGGCGGCACCTGTGGCTCAAAGGAGTGGGGGGCTGGCCCCATATGCCAGAGGTGGCGGGTTCAAACCCAGCTCCGGTCAAAAAAAAAAAAAGTGCTTTTACAAATTGTCTTCTTCCTGAGCAATGCATCTTTTGAATAAACCTGGACAATTCCCCATTTTTTTGTATCTTAAATTGTTATGAAACAAATAACTTTTATTACTTAATTTATATATAGCATTCATTTTTTTACTTTATAACTAAGTTGATTTTGCTCTAAATTTTATTTTCCATTTTAAGTAGGTAATATATTTACATAGTTTGAAATTTGTAAGTGTAGCAAGGACAAAACTGAGAATCCTCACTTCTACCTTTCCCTCACCCCTCCCACACCCAATGCCTGTATTCGTTTCTCCTCATGCTCCTGTGTGTTAATCAGAGTTCCCTAGAGTAACAAAACCAAGGAGAGGGGAGAGAGGGAATGAGAGAAAAAGGGGGAGAGAGACCGAATGACTTTTTCTTTTTAAGGAATTGACTCTCCAATTGTGAGACTGGCCAGTCTGAAATTTGCAGGTCTGGCTGTCGGGCTGAAGATTCAGGGAGGTGTTGAAGCGGCAGTCCTGAGTCTGAATTCCATAGGGCAGCAGGCAGGAAGATCGGACAGGTTTCTATGTTACAGTTTTGAAAGGAATTCCCACTTTGGGAAATTCAACCTTTGCACTTAAGCCCTTTAGCTGATGGGGTTGAGGCCCGTGCACGATATGGATGGTGACCTACCTTTCTAGTCTGATTCCTGTAGATGTGAGTCATTTAAAGAAGGCCGTCACAGCAGCCTCAGTACTGGGCACCATGTCCTGGCCGAAATACCATGGCCAAGTACAAAATTATCCGTCATAGTTCCCTTATGAAAATATTAGCAGATGTGAGCATATGTTCCCATTTACTCCTCATTCTCAGAGATGACTACTATAATATGTTCCTTTGTTTCTTCTGCTTAATGCATTCAGAGATCTTTCTCTCTCTTTTTTTTTTTTTTTTGAGACAGAGTCTCACTTTATCACCCTCAGTAGCTTGCTATGGTGTTGTAGCTCATAGCAACCTCAAACTCTTGCGCTTAAATGATTCTCTTGTCTCAGACCAGGCACCCACCACAGTGCCCCGCTATTTTTAGAGATGGGGTCTCGCTTTTGCTCAGGCTGGTCTTGAAGTTCTGAGCTCAGGCAATCCACCCTCATTGGCCTCCCAAAGTGCTAGGATTATAGGCATGAGCCACTGTGCCCAGCTTGGATTTCTTTCTACCTCTGAGCCAAAGAGCCTCCCCATTCCTTTCTATCAGCTCATAGAGTATTCTTTGCAGCTGTAAAATTCTGATGTTTGGTTACATCAAAGTAAAAGCTTTCGCACGGCTAAATAAATAAATTGTTTTTAAAAAGCAAGCAAAATCAAAAGCAAAATACTGAACTGGGAAAAATATTTCCAACTAGGATCACAAATAGTTCCTACTTTCTAGATGTGTATATGAAAAAGACTACAGATATCCAAAAGAAAAATGGAATTAGAGAGCTCACAGAAAAAGAAATTCAGATGGGCATAACCACATGAAAACGTTGTGAGCCTTGTGGTAACAGAAATCAGTGCTGAGATACCACATTACAGGTCAGACACCCACAGTGGGAAAACATTTTTTTTTCCCTGAGGCTGTGGGAAAACAAACCATCTCATACTTTGCTAATAGGAATGTAAATGATACAGCCCCCGCCCCCAAGATAATTAAACACAACTCTGGGTTAATTCACACTTTGACTTAGGAAGGCCAGTTCCGGGCCGTGGTCCTGCAGGTGGGCCCGTGTGGCCTTGCGTGTGATGCGAAGGGCTGAAAATAACGGAGTCTGTGGTGGAGCAGCCGCTTGGTCATCCGTGGCTGGGCATGGTGGAGGTGGTGGTGCAGCACTTGAAGGGCGCTGGAAGTTGGCTTTAGGGTCAGGTGATGGACAGCAGCCCCTTTCCCACACCTCCCCACCCGCACGCAGCAGGTGCAGCCGGCTCTTCGCTCAGAAGTCCATCTGCCATCCATCCCCTCGTCTCTGTCTTTACGGCCACCTCTTGGGTTTCAGCCACCGTCCTCTAACGCTGAAGTCCCCAATCCGCAGGCCTGGCCTGTAACTGGTACTGTAACTTCTGAGGAACAGGCCACACGCAGGAGGGGAGCCGCGGGGTGTGAGCGAAGCGTCATTTGTGTTGGCAGCCGCTATCCGTGGCTCGCGTCACACCCTGGCCCCGCCTCCG
>CAUYRH010146061.1:0-25399 GCA_963574655.1 Perodicticus potto | reverse complement strand
TAAAAATTGTAGACATGAAGGCACTGCATAACCTGCTTTATATGGCTGTCTTGCTGAGCAGCAAGAACAGTGAAAATATTCACCCCAAATTTAATGGAGCATAAGAAACTTTTTGAGGAAGAACCTACCTCTCAAAAAGAAGCTTTTAGCCCATCTAGTTAAATGAATTCCTGTCCAAGATTGCTTTTCAAAAACTACATTGTTCTCCTGAACCTTTGCCATATTTTGAGGAAAAAAACAAACAATGGGAACCGGGGCTTGTTGCGGCACAATAAAGTCCAGCGCGTGGCCGCTCAAGAGCGCAGACCCCCGCCTCGGTGCCTGCCCGACGTCGTGCAGCGGCGACTTGAGAAACTTTTTTTGCCCCTTTTTATTTACATCGGAGCACTCCACAGTGTTTTGCAGCTTTCCTATTTTACTAAACTACAGCCCATTCTCCCCCTGTTTTTTTGTTGCAGTTTGGCCGGGGTTGGGTTTGGCCGCCACCCTCGGTATATGGGGCTGGCGCCCTACTCACAGAGCCACAGGTGCCGCCCTCCCTTGCCTTCTTGAGTAAAGTATATGGAATTAAGTTATGCTTTTATTTGGGATAATGGATTATTGTGAACAGTAATAAAGACTTTGGGCTTGGTAGGATTGATTAACCGTACAGTAATGGTCAAGATTGCTTTAACTTTGTATGTGTGTCTTTCTTTCTGTTTTCTTTTCTTCACTATTTACTCGGTGTGTATATCTAGTAAAATCATGTTATTTTCTACTTTAAATTCATCTGATAAATTAGATAAACAAGCTTTGTTAGAATTAGGCATAAAACAAAGGTAAATGGACTCTGAGAGCCAAAAGGGGCTTTCCTATGTGAGAAGTATGTTGTATAGGCTGTTCATTTTTTTTTTGAGACAGAGTCTCACTGTGTCACCCTTGGTAGAGTGCTATGGTATCACAGCTCACAGCAACCTCAAACTCTTGGGCTTAACCAATTTCCTTGCCTCAGCCTCCGAAGTAGCTAGAACTACAGGCACCTGTCACAACGCCCGGCTATGTTTTGGTCGCAGTTGTCATTGTTGTTTGGCAGGCCCGGGCTAGGTTCGAACCTGCCAGCTCTGGTGTATGTGGCTGGCACCCTAGCCGCTGAGCTACAGACGCTGAGCCTTATTTTCTTTTTTTTAATTTATGTATTTTCTTTCATTGATTACCTTGGGATTCTTAAGTGTCTTTGCATTTTTAGTGCCTTAAATTTAGTGGATGCTGATAGTGTTAATTGAACTAAATTATAATTGCATTCTCTGCACTTAAAGAAACCAATTCCCATTAGGGAGAAAAGTTTTTAAAACATAAAACAAAAAACTTTTTTTAAAGGAGATTACAAAAACAAAAGAATGCTAAGAATGCTTCTGTTTATCTCAGTGCCAATTCTGTTAGCATGAAACACTTGACTTTTGAGAAACGTCTTGGGTGTAGAAAACCTAGTTATGGCTATAAGTTGTAGTCAGTAAAATCTGAATCCAGTGTGTGCGCAGTTTTAACCTTGTATGACCACCTAAGTAAAATGTAAATGTGAAAGAATCATTTCAAATTGCTAGTATTAAGTGAGAAAGAACATGAAAGTAAGTGTTAAGAGGCTTGGGTTTTGGCTCTGCCTCTAATAAGTAGTAAAACTCATACTAATTGTATCTCCTCGCCTGAGGGGAATGGATTGGGTGTTCTAAACATGTTGTAAAATTTTATTTTATTTTATTTATTTGTTTATTTTGTTTTTTGCAGTTCGGCTGGGGATGGGTTAGAAACAGACACCCTCAGTATATGTGGCCGGTGACACACTCGCTGATCCACAGGTGCCACCCTAAAATTTTATTTTTTAATAAAATATTTCTGAGGACAAAGTCTGTGGCCTTCATCAGATTCTCAGATGGTTCTTGACAACAAAAAGAACCACTTGGCTAGCTGATTTATGAGTCTGATTGTGGTTTAACATTCTGTGATGTTTCATTTTAACCCTGGTTTTTGAAACATCATTTATGAAAACCCAGAATAACTTTTAGCACATTTAAGCTATTTTGGGATGTCCTATAGATGCCTTAACATATCTAAAAATAGAATAATCATCCTCCAGTAAGTGTGTTTTTTGGTTTTTTTTTTTTGACACTGAAGCTGTTGCCATAATCCACTCTGTCATACTGTCTCTCCTCAGTAGTTTTAAATCCATCTCCTTTTCTTCCATCCCAGTAACCTTGGTTCAGGCTCTAATGATCTTCATCAAACCTGTTTATGAGAATTTACTAGTATTTTTGTTTCTATTTCTTCTCAATTCCTACACACACTCACCAAAAAAAAAATTTTTTTTATTATTGATTTTACTGTGGTATTTCCATGTTTAAAATCTTTCAACGGAAGGCTAAACAATGTGACTCATGCCTGTAATTCCAGCACTTTGCGGGGGCCGAGCTGGGATAGTTTGAGGTCAGGAGTTTGAAGTTGCAGTGAGCTCCAGTGACACCACTGCACTCTAGCCAGGGTGACAGAATGAGATCCTGTCTAAATAAACAAACAAACAAACAAAATGAAATCTTTTAATGGCTCCCTGTTTTGTTGAGGATGAGGTATATAAATTCTTGAATATTGCAAAGGAACACCTTCCACGATCTAACCCTACCTAGTGTCAAGCCTGACTCACTCTCCATATTTTCTGTCATCCTCTGTGTTCTTCTGCAGCCGTGACAAACTCCTCGCTGTTTCCTATTCAGGTCCTCATGCTCTTTGTTGGTGCTTATCCAGGTGATGATGCTTTTTCCTCCTTCCCCTATCTCACACCTGCTCATCCTTTAAGATTTAACTCAGGTTGTCAGTCAAAGACCTTTCCTGATTGCTGCTTTAAAAGCCATTTCTCTGTGCTCTTCTTACTTTCTGCATATATTACTACATAATTGCTTGCTCTTGCCTGACTTTTTTTTTTTCAAAAGAGATGAGGTTGTGCTTTGTCACCCAGGCTGGAGTGCAGTGTGGTCTGATCATAGCCCACTGTCACCTTGAATCCTGAGCTCAAGTAATTCTCCTGACTCAGCCTCCTAAGCAGCTGGGACTACAGACACTCACCACAACGCTCAGCAATTTTTTTTGTTGTTGTTGTTGTAGTTGTCATTGTTGTTTGGCAGGCCTGGGCTGGGTTCGAACCCGTCAGCCCAGGGTATGTGGCCCTGAGCTATAGGCACTGTAGTGTAATATTTCTTTTTTTTCCCTTAGAGTCAGAGTCTTCACTTTTTTGTTGCAGTTTGTCTGGGGCCAGGTTTTTTTGTTTTTTTTTTTTTTTTGTAGAGACAGAGTCTCACTTTATCGCCCTCAGTAGAGTGCCGTGGTGTCACACAGCTCATAGCAACCTCCAACTTCTGGGCTTAGGCGATTCTCTTGCCTCAACCTCCTGAGTAGCTGGGACTACAGGCGTCCACCACAACACCTGGATAGTTTTTTGTTTTTTGCAGTTCGGTGAGGCTGGGTTTGAACCTGCCATCTTTGGTATATGGGGCTGGCACCCTACTTGCTGAACCATAGGTGCCGCCCCGGGGCCAGGTTTGATCCCACCACCCTTGGTATATGGGGCCAGTACCCTACTCACTGAGCCACAGGCACTTCCCTGTAATATTTCTTAAGAGAATAAAGTGTTAGTCTCTGTTGGACTGTAGGAAAGAGAAAGAAAGTGAATGAATTAGATGTAGATACAGAATGAGGTAACAGGGTTTCTGGGTCTCTTGTTTGGTTCATGATCCTCCCAGCAGCATAGAAATACAACCTCATTTTTTCAGAGCACATATAAATGAAGAATGACCTAGAGGTTAGGTGGGAATGACTAGGCCTGCCTCCCTCTGGACTCAAATTCCTGGGAGCTGACCCAGAACAACATATCCTTAGGGAATTCAAAGTCATTGCCATTTGCAACTATGTACTTCCCTCAGATCTCCTTTCAGTGTTACCTGTGTTAGAGACTGGACTGTACAAGAAAATATTTGGAATAAATTTGAGTATCTTTAAGATTTCGTACTTCAACATGGGATGACTATTACTTTTTTTTTGCTATGCATTAATTTAGCAAGTAAAAGTGCATGTTTTTCTTTAAAATAGTATGTATAAGTAAAAAATTTATTCTATAAGAAAGAGTTAGCATATCTACATCTGAAGTATCTGAGTACCTTGGATATGTAAATAAGCATTTTGTATTCTTTCTTAGGTATGTCTGAATTTTGTCAGTTTCTTTACCCTTTGCCAAATGACTTGTGTACATCTTTTATCATGAAGAGAGTAGTTTTGGCCTTTTGGACACATCAAAATTAGTTTTGTTTATTCATTTATTCTTTTTTTTTTTTTTTTGGTGCAACATTCTAGGCACCAGGGATGAAGGAGTGAACAAAACAAGCACAATACTTTGCTCTAGTGGAGTTTAACATTCTAGTGGGGTGATAAATAATAAGCAAAATTAAGTAAAAACTATATATAATAGTATATTTTTAAAGAGTAGTAAGTGCTACAAGAGAAAAAGCAGGGAAACTAGAAGTAGTACAATGGCAGGGGATCCAATTTTAGGTAGGTTGACCAAGGAAAGCCTTGCAGAGAAAAGTGGTATTTGAGTAAAAACCCAAAGGGAGGCAAGCCTGTGGCTATCTGGGAAATAGCTTTTCAGGCAGAAGGAATAGCAAATCTGAAGGTCCTGGTAGAGGGCATGCTTAGCATGTTTAAGGAACAGTGAGGAGACCAATGTAGTTAAAGCAAGGGAGATGGCGTTTGGCTTTTTTTTTTTTTGAGTCAGTCTCACTTTGTTGTCTCCAGGCTAGAGTGCAATGGTGTCATAGCTCACAGCAACTTCACACTCCTGGGCTCAAGCAATCTCTTGCCTCAGCCTCCCAAGCAGCTGGGACTGCAGGTGTTTTCCACCATACTTGGCTAACTTTTCTATTTTTTGTAGAGCTGTTGCCCAGGTCTTGAACTCCTGGCTTCAAGTGATTCCCTGGCCTCAGTTTCTCAAAGTGCTGGGATTATAAGCATGAGCCACTGAACCCTGCCTAGATTGATTTCTAAGTATAAGCTTGGATTCTACAGAGAAGTAAAGAACATTTTTTGGTCTTCTTAGAAAGAGATGAGTAAGAGTTTGTTTACTTAAAAATATCTTTGAATGAGTTGATTCAACGGGATTAGTCACCGTAGAAATGACTTAAATTAAAAACCAAGTTGTTGAAAACAGCATATTCGTGCTGAGTGACATTTCTGATTCACTCAGTATGGCAAGTATTCTTTTACAAGTCTTCTTAAAGAGTAGTTTAAGATCCACATAATTTCAGGAGGACGGTGGAAGAATTATGAAGAAACTCTTTTTAATATTTTAATTTATGGTTTTCATCAAATATCACATTGGTGGTTATCATTTTTTTCTAGTGCTAATTAGTGCTTAAATTGAGTTACAAAGTAAAGATACTCCCTGAGGTTTTAGGGAGATTTGTTTTATTGGGAAATGGGCTATTTCTTAGCCTATTTTTCAGACTTCAATGCTTGAACATTTTTTCTTTCCATCTCAAAGAATGCCACTGGATTCTGTTCTTTGATTAAAGAAGTAAAAGGGCCTTTTATTGTTTATTTTTGTTTTCATCCATTCTTCTCATTCGAAGGGTAATTTTGATTTTATGATATAGCTTTTTAAAAAATAACTCATTTGTGTAACTGTTCTAATATCCCTTTGTTTTCTTTTTTACCTTCCTAGTTGTATAACCTAAGCATTGGACAGGGCCTTCCTTAGAATTCAGTTGATGCAAGGACTCACTTCCTGGAAGAACCTTTTCTCTGGCATCCATAGCAAATGGGCATTCAGCTTCTGAGTGAATATTTTGGTTATTCTAAACTTAGCATTCCCAAGAAGTCCATCTAATTTTTGGATATCTCTAATGCTTAGAGATTTTTTTCCTTTTACTTTATTTGTATGAAAACTGTATCTTTGTAATTTCCATGGACTAATGAATTCTCTGCCCTTAAAAATCACATGAAATTTAGCAAGTCTTAAAATTTATGCGGGCAGCAATCACATCCCCGTTTTTCATTCTCTTTTTAGAGTAAGGTCCCAATATCTTTGAATTATTTACCTTATAACATGGTTTCAAATTTTATCATTATCTTCTATCTGTTCTTTTTTGATAGATTCTAGTCTTTTTAAAATAAACTGCCCAGAACTGAGTGTTAAGATTTAAGATTGCACTATACCAGCCCGAGCAATACTGCATGACCTCATCTCAACAAAAAAAAAAAAGGAAAAATTAGCTGGGCATGGTCGTATACACCAGTAATTCTAGCTACTCAGGAGACTAAGGCAGGTGGATCACTTGAGGTCAGGAGGTTGAGGTCGTAGTGAGCAATGATTATGCCACTGCCCTCATGCCTGGGCAACAAAGTGAGATCCTATTTCCACAAACAAAAGCAAGGCCCAGCTGAAGGAAAAAAAGATGCAATATAAATACTGAGAACCAAGGTACTGTTGCTTTCCATGATCTTCTGAATAGAGTCAAGTCCAGGAGGTTAGAGACTATGTTTGCTTTACTGGTTAGTATAGCTCCATTATTTACCACCAGGTTAGAACATGGTAGCATTCTCAGAAAATACTTTTTTTTTTTGAGACAAGAGTCTCAAGTTGTTGCCCTGGGTAGAGTGCCATGGTGTTACAGCTCACAGCAACCTCCAACTCTCGGGCTTAAGTGGTTCTCTTGCCTTAGCCTCCCAAATAGCTGGGATTATAGGCACCCACCACACTGCCGGCTATTTTTTTTTTTTTTTTGGGTTATAGTTGTTGTTTGGTGGGCCCGGGTTGGATTCAAACCCACCAGCTCCGGTGTATGTGGCTGGCACCTTAGCTGCTTGAACTACAGGCACCGAGCCAGAAAATACATGTTGAAAAGTCAAAAGAATGCTCTGATTACTATAAATCTAAAATTGGAGCTAGAGATTTTTAGCTGTTTTAGAAAAAAATTCCTGTTGAGGCATGTTCAGTCAAGACCTTAAGATCTGGCTTGGCACCCATAGCACAGTGGTTAGGGTGCCGGCCACATACACTGGGGCTGGCAGTTTTGAACCCTGCTGGGGCCTGCTAAACATCAATGACAACGACAACAAAACAATAGCCGAGTGTTGTGGTGGGCACCTGTAGTCGCAGCTATTTGGGAGGCTGAGGCAAGAGAATCGCTTAAGCCCAAGAGTTGAAAGTTGCCTGTGAACTATGACTCCACAGCACTCTACTGAGGGTGACATAGTGAAACTCTGTCCCCTCCCCCCCAAAAGTCCATAAGATCTTTTTCTTATGAACTATTGTCAAATTGGGTAATCTGCAAGGATGGAGGTTGGTGAGATTGGTGGGGTAAGCTAAAGGACCTGTAGTTCAAGTGAGAAGTGAAGAACAACTGGTCAAACATGATAGCAGAAGATAAGGTGAAAAGTGGACTGGTTCTAAATATGTTTTGGAGGTAGACTCTTTGGGACTTATACATGGCTTTAATTGGGAAGGGAAATGGCTAAGACAAGGTTAGTACTTAGGATTCTGGTTTGAGCCTTTTATGGGAATAGGAAAAACAGAGTTAAGAGTTAATTTTGGACATGTATTGAAATGCTTGTGAAATAATTCATCTTTCTTCTCTTTTCTGTTTTGGTTCTGTTATCATACGTGTTTCATTAAGCCATTTATCAGAGCGGGCCATGGGAGTCGTATGACAAAAATGCCTTTAGGTACAGACGTGTAACTGCCTGGGTTAATGGGAAGCAGGCTAATGACACTGACAATAAGCTAGAGAAACTAAGGGTGGCAGTAGTTCTTAACTTGGTTGCAAGGCTTTTAGTTTCTCTGCCCAGTATTGATTTCACCTTCCTTAGGGATTCCCATTGTGAATATTCACTTATAACCTGAATTTACCCAGGTGTCTGTTGGATTTCTCTCTGCTTCTAGCCTCCTTGGCCTCTATTTGATTTATCCACTTCCCTGGCTTTCCATTGTCTTCAGGATAAAGTTTGAACTATTTAGCATGATACTCAAGTCCTTTCATAATATCTCTTCTTTGCCTGTCTCTCCTTGTCTTCTCATTCCATTCTCACATACTCTCTTTAGAAAGAGAAACAGGTACATAAATAAGCAGGGGATTTAAAACTGGTGGGGAATAGAGGAGTTCTCTATTCCAGATTAAATATCCTGTCTATAATTTCTCAGTGGTCTTTACCAGAGAAGCATCTCTGAGGTTCAAGTACCATGTTTTACAGAGACAGATACTAGCCTGAGAATTTACAATAGAATTCACTACCCTGTAGTATTATATTAATAATAGTTTTTATTAAAACATAGCTTAGCTTAGTGAACTGACACAGATTTCTTAAACTTCCAGAGCTTGTTTATTTATCTGGAAAATGAGAATGTTTACCTTATACAATGGTTATAAGACAACCAGGTAGAACATGTAGAATAATGTGTGGCATTTAGTACTCAGTAAATGGTAGCTGCTATTACTATATTATTATTTCAGTTAGAATCTAAAATGGTAGCTCTATGGAACTTCTCCCGATTATAGACATATTCCAACTAGTCTGGAATTCTTGCTAGTTCCTGAGGAGCTGCAATAACCTCACTAATGCCAATTCCCCTGCCTGAAATGCCACTTGCCCATTATATCTCAAGTCTCTGTTGACATCTGTACTTATTGCTCAAAGCTCAGCTTTTCAATGTGGCCTTTTTCAGTTACTCTAGTTGAAAGTTCTTGATAGTTTTGTAATACTTAGTTGGCTTCATTCATAAGGCTTTGATTAAACACCAGGTACTGCTTTATTTTAGTTATTTGCATACATGTCTTACTTCCTTAAGAATTTTGTATTATTCTTTTTTAGTCCATTTCAAAGAGCCGAGTCAAAACCTTATACATGGTTAGCACACAGTAAACACTGATAGACATTATTTGAGGAGTAGTATCAATAATTAAATCATTAAACTTCATTCCTAAATGGTGATCATAAGGGAAATTTTCTTAATGCTGCCAAACTGCACTGTTTTTACTAAGTTTTCTATCCAGGAAGCATTAATGGAGTACTGACTGCATTAATGTTACAAAGAGATTATTATTAATTTTTTTTTGAGACAGTTTTTTTTAAAAGATGAAAGATATCATCCAGCCTTTTCAATCTGCTCAGCATAGGGTTTTTAAAGATTTGATTTGCCCCAAGTCAACAAATGTACACTATTAAAGCAAGTGTATCTTTCATATCAGATGGGGTATAATTCCTAGGGTTTGGAGGATTAGGGTTGAGATGGAATGGTAATTCATCACTTTGCCTTCAGTGCTGTGTTGATTTTTTTTTTCCAATCAAAGGACCACTTTTGACATTAAGTAAATAGATACCTCCTTTTGAATTTTGTGTCCAGAATGAAAATAGTGTCACTTACACAGGAGGGGCCTGTCTGTAGAGCGTTTATCCTGTTTCTGCTGCTTGACTTCTTTGTGTCTTTTCTTCTGGTTTCCCATCCTATTATTTGTCATGTGAAGAACTTGGCTGCATTGATATGTCAGAACAAGTTTATTTGAGCTTTTAGTAAATGATCCATATGAGTTTTTCCCTTTTTGCTATTTATTTTTTATTTGTTTGAGATTAAACTCTGAGCTGACCAATGATACCAGCCTAGCTTATTAATTTTAATTTCAATTCTTTCTTTTCTTCCTCCCTCCCTTCCTCTCTCTCTTTCTCTTTTTTGGCTTTCCTACCCATGTGTATTCAAACTGTCCTTAATAATGTATTTTTTTTCTTGTATATATATATACTGAGTTGTAGCATCTCTGCAACGTACTCCATTGTTTGAATTCCTGTTTCTTTTCTTCCTTTCTTTCTTTCTTTTTTTTTTTAGAGACAGAGTCTCACTTTGTTGCCCTTGGTAGAATGCCGTGGCATCACAGCTTACAGCAACCTCCAGCTCTTAGGCTTAGGTGATTCTCTTGCCTCAGCCTCCCGAGAAGCTGGGACTACAGGTGCCGGCCACAATGCCCGGCTATTTTTTTGTTGCAGTTTGGCTGGGGCCTGGTTTGAACCTGCCACCCTCAGTATATTGGGCTGGTGCTCTACTCACTGTGCTACAGGTACCACCCTTCCTGTTTGTTTTTTAGCATTTAATATATGGTATTACCTGAAATTAGTTTTAATATGTTATAATAGAATTCTTTTGCCCTTCTCCTTGTGTGCTTATTCCTTATACTATATTCTGTCCTGTTCTTTACTTACGTTAAGCTTGCTTGTTTTTTTTCTTTCTTTTTTTTTTTTTTTTTTTTTCAGACGGAGTCTGACTCTGTTGTGCTGGGTGAAGCATTGTAGCTCATACAGCCTCAAACAAGATCTTGGGGTGAAGTGAGCCTCCTGCCTCAGCCTCCTGAGTAACTGGAAGTATAGGCACCCATCATAATGGCCAGCTAGTTTTTCTATTTTTACTAGAGACGGGGTCTCACCCTCTCTCAGGCCAGTTTCCAACTGCTTAGCTTAAGCATTCCACCACCTCCGCCTCCGAGAGTGCTAGGATTACATGCATGAGCCACCATGCCCGGCCTCAGCTTGTTTTTTACATATGTACAATTATGTGGCAAAATGTCTTGATTTTGTAGTAATAGATATTATTCTCTAATTCTTCATACGTCTTAATTGGATTTGGATCATCAATCTCAAGCACCATAATCTCAAATGTCAAAATTGTGAAAGATCCAAATCCCTGAAGTCTAACATCCCTAATGTTTAAATCCCCCCCAAATCACTTCATGTTAAATAGAAATATTACTTTGTTATTGTCTCTATTTGGAAATCAGATGTGGTTTAAAGAAATTTGTAGGGGTGCCAAGTTCTAAGGGATACACTTGTGGGCTTAATTTTAGAGGTGTCAAATTGACTAGATTTAGGAATACCTAGAAACCTGATAGAGCATTATTGGGATATGTCCGTGAGGGTGTTTCCAGAGGAAGTTAGTATGTGAGTCTGATGGGATTAGATGGGAAAGATCTGCCCTCATTGTTGGTTGGGTGCCATGCAATCAGCTGGGAGCCAGAGAGAACAAATGCAAAATGTGAATTGGTCTCTCCCTGAGAATTGAGATAGACGTCTGCTGCTTTGGATGTCAGAACTCCAGGCTTGCCACTTTTGGACTCCAGGACCTATACCAGTGACCCCGTCGGTTTTGAAGCTTTCAGCTTTGGACTGAGAGTTACCCCATCAGCTTCCCTGGTTCTAAGGCCTTTGGCCTTGGCCTTGGCATCCCAGGGTTTTCTGTCTTGCACATGGCCTTTCATGGGACTTCTCAGCCTCCATAATCGTGTGAGCCAATTCCCCTAATAAATCTCCTCTCATATATCTATATCCTATTGGTTCTTTCTCTCTCATGAACCCTGACTAATAGAGATTTGGTACTGGGGAAGCTGAATATCATTCCTCTTATTATATTCCTTACAACACAATGGAAGAGTAAAATTGTTCCCTCACAGAAAGGCTGTGATAAGTGAAGTATATGTAGCTAGTTATTGATGAAAGATAAAAGTTTAAAAGCTGACTATTAAGGTACTTAAATATGAAATGTCTGATTTCGAATCAGAAGTTTAGTTTATTGTAACTCAAACAAGAAATAGTAAAATTAATCAAAGTATGCACCTAAACTATCGACAGTTTTGCCATTTTAACCATGGCTTGTTATCCCAGCAGCGAAGAAGCTTGGAGAGTGAGTGGCAATGAAATCTCAAAAGGTGTTTTCCACAGCTTGTTGAGAATTGAATGTTTGCCTTGCAAGAATTGGCGTAAAGCCTGGGAAAAGTGGTAGTCACTTGGTGCAAGGTCTGGTGAATATGGTGGATGACAGAGAGTTTCCAAGTCCAGCTTCTATAGTTTGAGGAGTGTTGTTTGTTCAACATGTGGTCAAGTCATTGTCTTGCAAGAGGGTTGACCTGTCTCTTATTGAGCAGTTTTGTTTCCTTAATCATAAGCATCCTCATTATTTCATCCAGTTGGTTGCAGTAGACATCCACTGTAATCAGCTGACCAGGTTTCACGAAGCTGTAGTGGGTAATACCAGTGTTGGACCACAAAACAGATGCCATTAGCTTTTTTGTTTTTTTGAGACAGCGTCTTATTTTCTCGCCCTCTGTAGAGTGTTCTGGCGTCATAGCTCACAGCAATCTCAAACTCTTGGGGTTAAGCAGTCCTCTTGCCTCAGTGTCCCAAGTGTCTGGGACTATAAGCACCTGCCACAACGTCTGGCTATTTTTAGAGACGAGGTCTTGCTCTTGCTCAGGCTGGTCTCGAACTCGTGAGCTCAGGCAATCCACCTGCCTCCGCCTCCCAGAGTGCTAGGATTACAGTCGTGAGCCACTGCACCCGGCCCTCCATTAGCTTTTTTTGATGAATACTTGGTTTGGGACTGTGTTTTAGCCCTTCATCTTTACCCAACCATTGTATCGAACACTTGTGATTATCAAAAAGAATCCACTTTCCATCACACAAAACAATATAGTATAGAAATGATTTGCACCTGTGGCTCACTGAATAGGGCGCCGGCCTCATATACTGAGGGTAGCGGGTTCAAACCCAGCCCTGGCCAAACTGCAACAAAAAGTAGCTGGGTGTTGTGGTGAGTGCCTGTAGTCCCAGCTACTCAGGAGGCAGAGGCAAGAGAATCGCCTAAACCCAAGAGCTGGAGGTTGCTGTGACCTGTGACACCACAGCACTCTACCGAGGACAACAAAGTGAGACTCTGTCTCTAAAAAAAAGAAAAAAAGAAATGATTTGCCTTTATGTTGTGACAGCAATGAAGGGCAAGCTTCAAGATAATTTCTCTTCTGATGCTTATTTGATTCATGCAGAATCATCTATCCAGCTTCTTTCCCTTGTCAGGTTATTTCAAATGGTTCAATATTATTGGAATAATAGCATTAGACCTTGCCGCTGCTTCATCCATCAGTTGAGATGGATTCATTTCCAGTAATGCTTTCAGCTCTTTATCCACCTGGGTTTTAAGTCACCCACATTTTCCAGATTAAAATCACCAGAATGGAACTTTTCAAACCATTGACCTATTGTGTTTGTTGGCCAAATCCTTCCCAAACATTTTGTTGATATTTTGAGCTGTCTGTGTTAACTTGGTTCTGTGATAGAATTCATATTTGAAAATAACACAAATTTTTTTACTTATCTATGGTTTCATAAAAATTGCTCTAAAAAATCTGAAAATTCTAAATTTAGATGCTCATTTATGTACATATTAATGACTAGAAAATGTAAAACACTGTATAAAGGCTTATTTGAAGATTTGGTGGACTTTGCAGAGAAAATGGATTTCAATAGAATCTCCAAACCATAATGACTGATTTGAAATTAGGTGTGATCAAAGGTTCTAAAAGTGAGTTTTAAGGTTTTATCAGTAAAATTTGTTTTTTCCATTTAGCCCAATGCATTTGGCAGAAAATTCAGATGAATAGATTGGGTGTGAGATACAGCAATAATGAAATTTTCAGTTTATCATTTGCCTGCATTGGCATTTCTTCTAGCTAATGCTCTCCCAGTAATCTTTAGTAAGTTAAAGCCAAATTTGCCTGAAGAAGCCAGTGAAGTTGCTGAGTGGTTTGAAAATAATCATGTGCACAGTAGAATAAGATAATACCCAGTGGTGTTAATTGTTTAATCACCAGTATTGTTTCCACCAAATTTATGGTATGTGTATGAGTGTGTGCAAAATAGATTTCCATATGCCCAAAACAATATGGAAGCATGGCACAGAAGATGGGATAGTTCAAGAATACTCATGTCCATATACATCAAATCATAGAAGAATTTCAAGAAAAGCAGCGCCACGTAAATGAATGTGAACGTATTTTCTGAGGACAGCCATGCCCTAAAAGTAAAAAAAACCAGCTATTCATCACAATGCATGACTTTAAAATAGGATTGATAATTGTGAAAGTCAGTCAGCTCTATGGATGACCTGTGTGCAATTGCTCATAATCTATCCCTGTAATACACTTTTTCATATGTTGGATTTTCTTTTTAGTTTTTTGTATTTTTTTAGTTTTTATCTCTACCATTTTAAATTGTCAACATTATTTTTTAGGATTTGCTATGCTATGTATTGCATTATTTCCAAAAATGGTATGAAGATTTTTTAGAGAGTTCTAATTTGTTTTATGCATTTTTTGCAAATTTGATTCCACAGAGGCACATTATCCTCACTAAATTGACTTTGTGTAAGCATTGTGCATGTACATAAAAAGTTGAAACTTCCTCAGTAAATGAAGAGATGTCTTTTTTGTACATCTGCATTTGTGAAAGATAAAACTTCTTGAGATCTTTGCTCTTCGGGCAGCTGTATATGTGGTGGTGACTCATCCTGGTTTTTGATCCTTGTCAAGACTTAGGTTGTCATTCAGCATATTTCAGATGACTGGAGTTATATAAACTATTCATGAATATGGTTTATCTAGTCATAACTTATACGCAGGTAACTGTTAGTATACCTGAGTGTTCATGTTTGCAAAAATATGTAATTATTGCTTATTTATTGCATAAAATGTTCTATGAAGTTTTCTGTTGTGTTTTTATATGTATCTCAATAAATCCCCATTTAAAAATGCAAATACGTATCTTTTAAGGACTTTTAAAATTATTTTTCCCAGAATTATATTTTCAGGATTTTGGCTTTTCGGGATTTCAACACTCAGAATTACAGTGTTAGGGATTGCCTTGTTTGGGTTTATGATCTGCTCCTGTCTTAGTCATTCCTTCCTAAACGTTACAAAGAGATCTTATCAAGGACGTGTTCGGAACACTGAATCTAGACAAGTATGTGGGAAACTTCAAATGGCCATAGTTCTGTGGTTAAAAATCACAAGATCTGATTAAGAACCAAAAAGAGTTCTAAAAAATGTTGATGGTTCAGCTTTCACTCATTATATGCTACATTCTTTGCTTCATTTATTAATTCAGCAAGAATTTGTTGAGCATTTATTGTGTGAATTATTTGCCACTGTTCATATTTTACTTTCTAAAAGCAGCTTTTTACCATCTTGTTTATTTTGAGGTACATTCTCAGAATGATTGTAGTGGTTTTCTATGTCTTGCTACTCAAAGTATCTTCATTGGGTCAGCAGTTAGTCCACTGACTTGTTAGAAAAGCAGACCTGTTACAGACCTGTTGAATCAGAATCTGTATTTTAACAAAGTGGTTAGGTGATCGGATCTTTTTAAAGTTTAAAAAGCACAGAAAGCATATGGGTTATTATCATCGATGTGTTTGTGTGTGTTTAACAACTAAAGAGTTGGCTGGTCCAAGTACAGTGGTTGGTTAGTTAGTTCTGTCTCCATTCCCACAAGCTTCACTTGGCTAGCCTAAAAATAGACAAACAAAAACTAAATAGTACTTATACTTATTCATCTACCTTCTTACAAATAAGATATCCTTATAAGATATCCTTTCAGGTGAAAGCAATTGTAGCAATATCCTTAGGAGATATTGTCTATTTTTAAAACTGTAAGAAAAAAATACTATAAAATACAACAATAAGTACTCTTCATTTATTGAAAGATACAAGGAAAACAGGATTAGAAGTGAAGTTTAAGTGATTTTTGTATCTGCTAAAATTTCCCAAAAAGTTTGTAATTTTTTTTTTTTTTTTTTGAGACAGAGCCTCAAGCTGTCACCCTGGGTAGAGTGCTGTGGCATCACAGCTCATAGCAACCTCCAATTCCTGGGCTCAAGTGAGTCTCCTGCCTCCGCCTCCCAAGGAGCTGGGACCACAGGCGCCCGCCACAACACCCGGCCATTTTTTGGTTGCAGCCATCATTGTTGTTTGGCGGGCCTCGGTTGGATTCGAACCTGCCAGCTCAGGTGTACATGGCTGGTGCCTTAGCCCGTTGAGCCACAGGTGCCTAGCCAAAAGTTTGTAATTTTTTTTTTTTTTTTTTGTTGCATCCGTGATTGTTGTTTGGGGGGGCTGGGCTGGCTTCAAACCCGCCAGCTCAGGTGTATGTGGCTGGCGCCTTAGCCCGTTGAGCCACAGGTGCCTAGCCAAAAGTTTGTAATTTTTAATAGATCTTTGAGATTTCTCTATGAGAGATCTTTGTTCAAAATCAGTTATGTAGGTAAATTTTAATATAGAAATGGGTTCTGTTTCTTTCCGGTAATGCAAATAAAGACGCCATATTGGAAATCCATGGAGAATAGTACTACATTCTAAGCGTTACTTATTTACTTTTGCAAAAAGTTTGAAGTAAAATAGTGCTGTCAAATGAAATCATTACTTATTATTATTATTTTTTTTGGAAACAGAGTCTCACTATGTTACTCTTGGTAGAGTGCTGTGACATCACAGCTCACAGCAACCTCAAACTCTTGGGCTTAAGTGACCCTCTCGCCTCAGCCTCCAAAGTAGCTGGGACTATAGGCACCCGCCACAATGCCCAATTTTTTTGTTGTTGTTGTAGTTGTCGTTGTTTGGCAGGCCTGGACTGGATTCGAACTCGCCAGCTGTGGTGTATGTGGCTGGTGCCGTAACTGTTGAGCTACAGGTGCCAGACCTGAAATCATTACTTTTTATAATAATTGCTATTTTGGTGTCCAGGTTTTCTGTTTCAAGTTTGATTACTTTAGAGATTAAAGAAAAAAATTTTGGAAAAATCAATTGAAATTTAGAAAAGATTATCCTACTCCTAATGTAATGAGGAATTGCAGACAATTTTATTTTCTTTATTTAAGTACAAGTGTGTTTCACTTGGGAATAAAAGATTAGGAATGACTATTGGTTGGTAAATTTTTTTTTTTTTTTTGAGACAGAGTCTTACTATATCACCCTCGGTAAAGTGCTGTAGCTTCACAGCTCATAGCAACCTCAAACTCTTGGGTTTAAGTGATTCTCCTGCCTCAGTCTCCCAAATAGCTGGGACTACAGTCGCCCACCACAATGCCTGGCTATTTTTTGGTCACAGTTGGCATTGTTGTAGCTGGCCCAGGCCGGGTTTGAACCCACTGAGCTATGGGTGCCACCCATGGTTGGTAAATGTTTTGTGTGGTGCTCATAAATACTAAATTACATAGGCTGGGCACCAGCAGCACAGTGGTTACGGCGTCAGTCACATACACTGACTCTGGCAGGTTCGAACCCAGCCTGGGCCAGCTAAACAACAATGACAACAATAACAAAAACAATAGCCGGGCATTGTGGTGGGTGCCTGTAGTCCCAGCTACATGGGAGGCTGAGGCAGGAGACTCTCTTGAGCCCAGGAATTGGAGGTTGCTGTGAGCTGTGATGCCACGGCACTCTATCCAGGGTGACAGCTTGAGGCTCTGTCTTAAAAAAAAAAAAATTTTTAGTTGGGGTGATGAATAGGGAAGAAAGGCAGTAAGCCAGTAAACAAATAAATTACTGAGATAACTGCAGGTAATACCTGTAGTAGTCCTGTGAGGGTATCTTGGGGTGTGGGGCCTACTGCTTCAGGTAGGGTGTGTGGAGAGGCCTCTCTAAAGTGGTGACATCTAAGCTGAGACAGTAACGATGTGAAGGAGACCAGTTTTCAAATAGCCAAGAGAAGAGCATTGTAAGTAGAACAGCAAGCGCGAAGGGACTGAGGAGGGTATGAGCTAAATAGAGTTAGTTCATTAATTCAGATTATTAACATTCAGATAACATCGCTTCATTTTAATAGTATAGAGAGGGTGCAAAGACAATGTCAATGCTGCTTTTTGAGAGATGGGCGCAAAGTACTTTTAAGTGTAACAGTGAATCAAATTGTAAGATCATCAATAGTCAACTTCATTGCAGAGAGTTGTAAAAGTCCTCTGTGTGTTGGTTATTTGTTAAACTAAGCACGAGATACCTCTGAAATAGGTTTAGTTTGGTGTGAAAATCTAAGGACATTTGTTTACAATTACTGTATTTAAAAGGTATAATTGTCCTTGATGCAGTTAAGTCTGATCAAGTCTGATCAATCACCTATTCTGCATTTGCTGTTCTTTATAGAGAAGTGTATGCATTCTGGGTGGCACCTGTGGTTCAAGGAGTAGGGCGCCAGCCCCATATACCAGAGGTGGCGGGTTCAAACCCGGCCCTAGCCAAAAACTACAAAAAAAAAAAAAAAAAAAAGAGACGTGTATGCATTCTAAGAAATTAAAAAAAAAAAAAAAAGCAATAAAGACTTGGAACTTTTAAATTTGGAGTGTGGAGAATTTTTCAGAAAATAATTCCTATAAGTCCTGTACCTACAGATTGATACCCCCAAAAGACAGTATACAAATAAGATCCTTTTTTAAAGGAAGGATAAAACCGTATTTGCGATAAACAGTTCTGTTGGATTTCACTAAGGTGGCCTAAGTGGGTACTATTTTAAGTTACTCTGTGTGTGTGCATATCTTTGGTGATTCAAGGCGTTAATACTTTATTCAGGATGTATAGGTAAGATATTTTTGTACTTTAATGGAAAGTCTGATGTTTAATGGATTGGAATTCTGTTTGTTGGTGATTAAATACCTAAACATATTAATTTTTTAGAGTTTGGGGTTTTGCCTACAGTAATGTGTTTTGCTCATAAGAGCCTCTTTTGCATCTTCTTTGTAATAGCAACATCATGACAACAGAGAAGAGTTTAGTGGCTGAAGCCGAAAATTCACAGCACCAGCAACAGAAGGAAGAGGGTGAGGGAGCCACAAACTCAGGCCAACAAGAATCTCAGCTGGAGGAGGCTTCTCAGACAGCAGCTGAAGGAGATAATCAGTATGACCAGAAGCTGAAAACGTCTAATGGGGACACTCCTACGCATGAAGACTTGACCAAAAACAAAGAGCGGACATCAGAAAGCAGGGGCCTATCACGACTGTTCTCTTCCTTTCTCAAAAGGCCCAAATCTCAGGTGTCCGAGGAAGAAGGTAAAGAAATAGAGTCAGATAAAGAAAAAGGGGAAGGAGGTCAGAAAGAGAGAGATTTTGGAACCAGTCTTAATGAAGAAATCATTTTAAAGGCCCCAATTGCAGCTCCTGAGCCTGAACTCAAAACAGACCCATCTTTGGATCTTCATTCATTAAGCAGTGCAGAAACACAGGTAAGAATGTGTGGATATGGGAGGCAGGTATAATGTAAGCAGGTTATAAACTTTCTTTTTCTTTTCTTTTTTTTTTTTAGAGACAGAGTCACACATTGTTGCCCTCTGTAGAGTGCAGTGACTTCACAGCTCACAGAAACCTCCAGCTCTTGGGCTTAGGCGATTCTCTTGTCTCAGCCTCCTGCGTAGCTGGGAATACAGGTGCCCGCCACAATGTCCGGCTATTTTTTTGTTGCAGTTTGGCTGGGGCTGGGTTCAAACTCACCACCCTCGGTATATAGGGCTAGCACCCTACTCACTGAGTCACAGGCACTGCCCATAAACTTTATTTTTTATTTAAGAACAATTGGTATTATTTTTTACTTGCCAGTTAAGTTAGGCATTGATAGTAAAAAGGAACATGGAGCTTTGTAGTTTCTGCTCTAAAGAAATTAATGTGGTCAGCCAGGTGCAGATGGCTCACACCTAGAATCCTAGCACTCTGGGAGGCCGAGGTGGGTGGATTGTTTGAGCTCACGAGTTCGAAACCAGAAGACGCCATCTGTACTGTAAATTAAAAAAAAGAAAAAAACTGAGGCAAGAGGATTGCTTGAGCTCAAGAGTTGGAGGTTGCTGTGAGCTATGATGCCAGGGCACTCTACCCAGGGCAACAGCTTGAGACTCTGTCTCCAGAAAAAAAAGAATAAAAGAAATTAATGTGGCCATCGGAAACTTGATCTTTTAAAAGATAACTTAAACTTTAAAAATTAAAAAAAGAAAGATATCAGATGAGTTTATTCAGCTGATATATTATTTTGCTATAATAATGAAACATTCATTACGATGAGAAAAGAAGTGATGGTTTAGAGTTTACTTTGGTAGAATTATAGGATGGAATTGTTATCTGCAAATGTGCTCCTTTTATGGAAATATCTGTCAAAGCTGCATGATGAATTCAAGCCTTCCAGAGGCATTTGATAGATTCAAGCCATGCCTGCCTTATTTTCTTCATCATCTTTAACTTGATCAGGTTGTCGTAGAGTATAGAGATAGATGAGGAAGTCTAGCTCTTTCTATCACCTGTGTAATATGTTTTACTCTGGGACCTTAATTGTGTCACAGTGTAGTTAAACTAAACATGAATTGTGAGTCTATTTGTCAAAAAAAAAAAAAGGGAAAATATTGGTACTATAACTCAAACTATTTTCAAGGAATCTCATTCATTTTAAGCTTTATTGTCTACAAATTGAATTATTTTCAAGGTTTTATTTCTGAAGCATGTGAACATTATCTACATTGTTAAAAATATAAGTCCCATATGTTTCTCTTATAGGTCTAAAGTTTAGGATATATAGTTTTATTAGAATTTTCTAAAAATATGGTTTGGTCCTGTAGCCCCCCCACCCCCCCGCTTTATGTATGGGAAAACCCATATCTTGCTTTAGTTAGTATTTTAATCAGAACTTGTCTATTCTGTCTAAAATTCATAGATTTGTACTCAAGTTGAAACAGATGACAAAATTAATTTTAGGTTTTACTAAAATCTCATTTATTAAGACTTTATTTAGAATTATAATAAATTGTATGCAGAAATTTATGAAGAAAAACAAAAGATATTGTTAATAAGATTTCAAGGGGATACTATTTAAAGGAGCAAACTACTTTAGGTATTTTGTAAACTAACTTTACAATCAAAACTTTTGGGGTAAGAATCTTATAGACAAAGGTTTAATGTGAGTTTGCATTATAAGATTGTACCAGTCTTCATCCAGTGTACCTTGGATTTTTTTAAGCCATATATCAATTTTTAATGCTTATTTATTTGCTTATTCAACAAATATTTATTGAAAAACTATTATCTTTGCCAGGCACTAGGCATATATACCTTGGTAAATAAAAACTATAAAACAGTGAAAACATTTGAGATTATAGATTGTGAAACTATATTGATAAATAACTTAGTAATTGTATATCCTAAAAAAGTTCTTCTCTGGCTTTAGTTTCACATCTGTCAAGTGGACTTAATTAATAGTACCTTCCCCACCAAGTTGTTATGAGGATTAAGTGAGTTCATTTAAGTAGTGCTGTTAGAATAGTGACTGGCCCATTGTAATTGTTCTGTAAAAGTTAACGATTATTATTATTATAGAACCAACATGGTTCTTACCCTTGTGGATGGAAGAGATGAAAAAGTCTAATGGAAGAGATGAAAAAGTAATAAACACAAAACATTCATTGCAATTAGTGTTATAAATGCAACAGAGTACTGACATGAAAAATAGTGGAGTGGGCATGGGACCAATAGGGTACCCAGTGAAAGCCTCTCTGTGGTTGCTTGTGAGATTCTGAAGGATGGGAAGGAGGCTTTTAGACTACCTCCAGTTATCTAATGCAAGAGCCAAATAATAAAATCCTTTCTCAAATTGCCAACCATGTATTCTTTTGAAAGAAAAGAGTAAGTAGGGTTTAGTTAAAAATCTTTTCAGCAGTAGCAAAGAAGGCATCATTACAAATCTTTCAGGAGTTTTATTGTGTTGAAAGTAAGGAAATAAGGGGCGGGCACAGTGGCTCATGCCTGTAATCCTAGCACTCTGGGAGGCCAGGGCAGGTGGATTGCTTGAGATCACGAGTTGGAGACCAGCCTGAGCAATAGTGAGACCATATCTCTACTAAAAATAGAAAAACTGAAGCAAGACAATCTCTTGAGCCCAAGAGCTTGAGGCTGCTGTGAGCTATGACACCACGGCACTCTACTCAGGGTGCCAGAGTGAGACTCTGTCTCAGAAAAAAAAAAAAAAAGAAAGAAAGAAAAAGAAAAGAAGTAAAATATAAGCCAAATATAAGTAAAATGTTACCTTACTTATCTGTATTACTTTGGGATAATTTAATGATTACCCTAGGAGACCCAGATTTCAATCCCTCTCTCCCTTCTTTGAATCTTTGCATTTAGTATGATTGATATAATGTAGAAAGGGGTTAACTAGTAGGTAGTTAAAAAGTTTTAGCCTACTACATATGCTTGCTTAATCCTCTTAAATTGGTCTCAAGCAACTCTCTTAGCTATTTTTAAAAATTAGAATGTGTAACAAATCACATCTTATTTTGCAATTAATAAGACTACCTTGCTAAAATTGAGGCGCATAGGGCAGAGACAAAAAGGTTTTGATAAACTTTAATAATATCATATAGTGGCATAGTCAGGAAGACTATATAATGCTGAGAACAATAGGTTGATGTCTGCTGGCTTGAAACCTTCATTAACTGATTCGATGGGCTTCTACCTGAGAAGTTTTGAGAATAGCAAAGTCTGTAGATCTTTGGGGGGATTTAATGGAAAAATAATTATTTAATATTAATGTCAATAATATTTGTTTTAATAATTTTTCATCTTCAGTGGGTGTGTTTATTGGTAAGATTATTATAGGTTAAAGTGTCCACAGCATGTTTTGTGACATGTCTTTATTATTGATGTGATGATGACGCGGCTATGTAGGCTGCTCAGGAAGAACACAGAGAAGATCCAGATTTTGAAACTAAGGAAGAAGGACTTGAAGAGTGCTCCAACGTAGAAGTAAAAGAAGAAAGTCCTGAATCAAAAGCAGAAAGGGAATTAAAATCTTCCCAGAAATCGGTCAGAAGACACAGAAACATGCACTGCAAAGTTTCTTTGTTGGATGACACGGTCTATGAATGTGTTGTGGAGGTGAGTGCATTTTAATTTCCTGTGGTCAGAACTCTTACAAACTGTTTCATGTAGAGTTGGATAAGTGGTGACTTTACCCAAGATAAGACCCGCTGTAATGACTACTTCTGTGGACTGAAATGTTAATGTTGATTTTGGGGGGGTGAGGTTATGAAAGGATTAGGAATGAGTCATGCTTTCTTCTCCAATTTTTTTCTGTATCTGCCAAAATCTTTTTAATGGAGCACATGTTAACTTTTCTAATCAAAAACAATTTTGTTTTTTAAAAAAGTCTGTTATTTATAGAATGACTTTCCAAGACTAGATTTTTTAGGATAGCTTCAATTTCTGATGTTGGCTCCAATTTGTTTAAAAAAAAAAAAATCACTATAGCATTTCTGTTTTGCTAGATCTAAACCTTAATATACTTTATTTAGTATATTTTCTTTAGCTTCATGAGATACCATATAAAAAAATTTAAAACGTAATGCTATTTCTTAAAACTCTGTATTATTTTCTGAAAAAAATAACTAACTGAATCAAGATTGAATAAAAATGTCAGTTATTCAGTTACTCTTTTTACTCCTTCACGATGAATTGAGATAAAAAAAATCTATGACAATTTTTTTTTTTTTTTTTAGAGACAGAGTCTCACTTTATTGCCCTTGGTACAGTGCCGTGGCGTCACAGCTCAGGGCAACCTCCAACTCCTGGGCTTAGGCGATTCTCCTGCCTCAGCCTCCCAAGTAGCTGGGACTACAGGCGCCTGCCACAACGCCTGGCTATTTTTTTGTTGTAGTTTGGCTGGGGCTGGGCTCAAACCTGCTACCCTCATATGGGGCCGTCGCCCCACCCACTGAGCCACAGGTGCTGCCCTATGACAATTTTTTTAAACTAGAGCAGTAGTTGTTAATTGTGAGATTGTTGCTATATGAACAATTATAATTGTTACTAATAATAGCTTTTATTGATACAACATCCGATTCACATATTACTTGTATTTTAGGTGTGCAACAAGTTATTTCTGTGAATTATTTGTGTCAAATGCAAATATATTCAATCTCAAATAGTCTAAATCAGTGGTTCTTAACCTTCCTAATGCCATGACCCTTTAATACAGTTCCTCATGTTGTGGTGACCTCCAACCATAAAATTATTTTCGTTCCTGCTTCATAACTATAATTTTTGCTACTGTTATGAATTGTAAATATCTGATATGCAGGATGTATTTAGGTGACCCCTGTGAAAGGGTTGTTCGACCCCCAAAGGGGTCGCCACCCACTGGTTGAGAACCGCTGGTCTAAATATTATGCTATATTTAGTTTTAAGAAGGAAATCAAGAAAAATATACTGTCGAACTTTGAAAATAGCTACAATGCCTCGTAACTAAGGAGACCTTGGGTCCACTTTTTCTGTTTCTTTTTTATAATTTATGTTTATTTATTTCTTTAGAGACAGGATTGCTCTGTCACCCAGGTTGAAGTGCAATGGTGTGGTCATAGCTTACTGCAGCCTTGAATTCCTAGGGTCAAGTGATCGTCTCCCTTGAGCCTCCTGAGTAGCTAGGACTAGTCAGAATGTGCCTGTAGTTCCAGCTGCCTGGGAGGCTGAGGCAAGAAAATTGCTTGAGCCCAAGAGTTTGAGGTTGCTGTGAACTATGATAATGCCACGGCACTCTACCCAGGGTAATAGAGTGAGCGTGTCTCTTTTTTTTTTGAGACAGAGCCTCAAGCTGTCACCCTGGATAGAGTGCTGTGGCGTCACAGCTCACAGCAACCTCCAATTCCTGGGCTCAAACGAGTCTCTTGCCTCTGCCTCCCAAGTAGCTGGGACTACAGGCGCCCACCACAATGCCCGACCATTTTTTTGGTTGCAGCCGTCATTGTTGTTTGGCGGGCCTGGGCTGGATTCGAACCCGCCAGCTCAGGTGTACGTGGCTGGCGCATTAGCCCATTGAGCCACAGGCGCTGAGCCGAGTGAGTTTGTCTCAATAAGAGATAGATAGGTAGGTAGGTAGACAGATAGATAGATAGATAGACAGATAGATAGATAGATAGAATTAGCAAAAAAAAACAATTAAAACTTTTGCCAGGCACAGTGGCTTATGCCTATAATCCTAGCACTCTGGGAGGCTGAGGCAGATGGATTGCTTGAGCTCAGGAGTTTGAGACCAGCCTGAACACGAGTGAGACCCTCTCTCTACTACAAATAGAAAAATTAGCTGGGCATCATGGTAGGTGCCTGTAATTCTAGCTACTCAGGAGACTGAAGTAAGAAGATCTCTTCAGCTCAAGTACTGAAGTTGCTGCGAGCAATGATGATGCCCTGGCACTCTATCCAGGCTGACAGAGTGAGACTCTGTCTTTTTTTCTTTTTTTTTGGTAGAGGTGAGGTCTTACTATGTTGTCTGGGCTAGTCTTGAACTTCAGACCTCAAACGATCCTCCTGCCTCAGCCTCCCAAATGGCTGGCAGGCCACTGCACTTGACCTGCTTTTTTCCATTTCTTTTTTTTTTTGAGACAGAACCTCAAGCTGTCACCCTGGGTAGAGTGCTATGGCATCACAGCTCACAGCAACCTCCAATTCCTGGGCTCAAGCGAGTCTCCTGCCTCCACCTCCCAAGTAGCTGGGACTACAGGCGCCCGC
>CAUYRH010146058.1:0-14683 GCA_963574655.1 Perodicticus potto | reverse complement strand
CCCCCCCCACACCCCCCCCCCCGCGACCCCCACCCCCTCCACGCCCCCCCGCCCTTCGCACCCGCCCCCCTCGCACACCCCCCCTTAGCACACGCCCCCTCTCAGCGCACAGCTCCTCTTCGCTGCCTCTGTAAGCACAGTGTGTTAGAAACTGAGGTCTCTGGTAACCTCACGTTCGCCGGCACCTCCTTTCCTACAGCGTGTACTCACTGCAGGTCTCTGTCATGTTTGGGTAATTCTCCCCACATGACAAATGTCATGGCTGTTACACCTGCTGTGGTCCTCTGTGATCAGTGGTCTCTGATGTTATTGCTGTGACTATTTTGAGGAGGGGCCACAACTGTGAACAGTGGACTGATCAATGGACTGCTCCACCGACTGACTCCCCACTTCCCTCGGGCCTCCCTATTCCCAGAGAAATAACAATATTGAAATTAGGCCAGTTAATAACCCTATAATGGCCTCTAAGTGCTAACATGAAAGAAAAGTCACACGTCTCTCACTTTAAATTAACATCTAGAAATGATTAAGCTTGTGAGGAAGGCACATTAAAGGCTATGATCAGCCCAAAGCCCAGGCTCTTGTGCCAAACAGTCAGCCAAGGTGTGAATATAAAGGAAAAGTTCTCGAAGGAAATTAAAAGTGCTCAGCAGTAAATGCACGAGTGATAAGGACGTGAAACTGCCTGTTGGTGACACGGAGAAAGTTTGAGCGGTCTGGACAACAGCTCAAACCATCCATAACATCCCCTTAAGCCAAAGCCTGATCCAGACCAACTCTTTTCCGTTCTGTGGAGGCTGAGAGCGGGGAGGAAGCTGCAGGAGAAAAGCCGACAGCCAGCTCTGTTCATGAGATTCAAGGAAAGAATCCATCTCCATCACGTAAGAGAATAAGGCGAGGCAGCAAGAGCTGATGGAGAAGCTGCACCAAGTGATGCGGAAGATCTGAGATCACTGATGGAGACGGCTGCCCTGAACGCAGATCTCAGAGTGATGAAGTGAAAATGCCGCCCGCTTAGGACTTTGCTAGCTGGAGAGGAGAAGTCAACGCCTGGCCTCGACCTCACAGGACAGGCTGACCCTCTTAGGGGCTAATCTACTTTAAATTGAAGCCAGTGGTCCTGCCAGAAATCATTTATGAAGAGTCAATTGATGCAGCAAACTTCACTGTTGTCTTATTTTAAGAAACTTCTGCAGACACCCCAGCCTTCAGCAACCACCATCCTGATCAGTGAGCAGCCATCAGCATTGAGGCAGGGCCTCCCCAGCAGAAAGTTACAACTGGCTGGAGGTAGTTAGTACTTTTAAATAAGATTATATATAATATAATATGATATAATATAATATAATGTAATGTGATATAATATAATATAAATATAAATATAACATAATAAAATAATATTTTTTCTGAGACAGAGTCTCACTCTGTTGCCCAGGCTGGGGTGCTGTGGCATCAGCCCAGCTCACAGCAACCTTAAACTCTTGGCTCAAGAGATCCTCTTGCCTGAACCTCTCAAGTAGCTGGGGCTACAGGTGCCTGCACCCACACCTGGCTAATTTTCCTTTTCTATTTTTAGTAGAGATGGGGTCTTGCTCTTGCTTAGGTTGGTCTCAAAGTCCTGAGCTCAAGGGAATCTCCTGCCTTGGCCTCCCAAAGTGCTAGGATTATAGGTATGAGCCACTGCGTCTGGCCCAAAATGTATTTTTTAATTAAGGCATGTGTATTGCTTTTAGACAGAACAGTGTGAACATGCCTTTTATTGCACGTGGAGACCAGGAACTCTGTGACTCACCTCATTGGGAGGTTTGCTGTAGCGTGGAGGAACCTCACCAGAGTGTCTTCGAGCTGTCCCTTTGCATTTACAACACACTCCTGCCCTCTATGGAGTGGGTGCAAAGCCTTAGCTGCTAGGGGTGAGAATGAGTCACATTTTATTCCAGCTGGTCTTTGCTATTTGGAGAGTTGCCTGACTTTCCCTGTGTGTTTCACACGGTTCTGGGCAGCCCACAAAGCCTCAACTATGAACTCCCTGGACCTTTAGAGAAGAGTTTGCTGACGCTGCTTTAGGAAGGAAGAAAACCTTCCCCCCAGTGCTGTTAGGCAGGAGCACATGTCTCCAAGGTGGGCCATATTTGGTCAGCATTGGCTGAGCGGCCGCCCTGTGCGTGGCTCTGTGTCGGGCAGTCCGTTAACGTCCCCTTCGGTCTCAGTGAGCTCAGTGTAAGGAACCAACAGTATCCAATGACACACACCAGACAAGGTAGGGATGATCGGTTGACAAGAATGTAGTGACCAGAGGCTCTCAGGAACCTAACCCCAAGTTTCCCTTGGGAGCTCGGGTTCCCAGAGACTTTATAGAGCACAACTACTGGGACTAACAAGTCCTGATGGTGCCTTAACTGCCCTGATGCTGGGCGGGGCAGCTCTCCTGAAGCCCAGTGCCTGGCACTCTTCCCGGCCACCTCTCCATCCAGGCCCAGCTGAGACGGTGGCCTTTCAAACAACCACCTCTTTATTGTGGACCATTTCTGGGTGACAATGGCGTTTGTTTGTGATCAGATCATAGGGCCTTAGCTCAATGCAGCTTTATTGGTCAATAGTGGCAAGGCTGACTTCTGTCCCGACACGGTCACCTTCACGGGGGTGGACGCCCTGCTTGTCTAGGCAATCTCAAATGGCAATTCTTGACCTTCCAGGCTGAACAACAGAAGGATTTTCATTTCCCAGAAAGCCTCTGCTCACCATGCTCGCCGTGGCTTGGTCACACTGCTCACTGACCTTCAGGCTGGGGGCTGCCCGGACAGTCTGGGCACGAAAGCCACTTCTGTCCCGGACAATGATAGCCTGACTGCCAGATTTCCTCAATACCCGGCTTTGCTGTGACCCGTTCAAAACCTGTAGGAGTCTGAGATACAATATATTGTAACAAGTGGGCCTTTGAGCCGGTATTGAAAACGCAGGAGGCCCGTATAGCAGTGAGCGGCCCAGCCCACAGGCGAATGGCTGGGACTCTGGCCGCAGCCAGACTGGGGCTCTGCTGATGCGGGAGGCCGGCTTTCCTTTCTGATGGGAGAGGGTGAGGGTGCAGGACCTTGGGGAGAGGCAGTGACTGGGGCCAAGCCCGCTTCTCCCCGCTGGCAGCACCCAGGGCTGAGATGCAGCTTTCGGAAGCCTCAGTGGGCCTCACTGGTCTGACCTTTCCAGGTCGCTGTTTCTGCAAGTTCCAGAATCAGCAGCAGGGCACTGCGTAAGGTCTCACCCCGGTGCAAGCTCGCAGGGCTGCGGCTGCTGAATGTCACAGGGTACAGGAGAATGTGGCAGGTCCCTGCACAGACGGGCCGGTGGTGCTGTGGCCTCAGACCCATCTGCGCCAGGCAGTGGCAAGAATGCTTCTCCCTCCGGACGGAAATAGCCAATTCCTCTGCTCTGTGTTGTGGACGGGCCCATCTCCAGCTGTCCACCCCTCACTCACCAGCAAGCAGGTGTGGGGTCTTGTAGGATAGCCTCCATTCATAAGCCCCCTGGGTAACCACTCTTGTCTTAGGGGTTCCGGAACAAAATAGTTCCCAGACCCTTGGATTTAACTTGCAGCCTTGCCATGACTTTAGGGATTGCTATTTCGTCTGTCCAAGCCTCAGTGTCCTTGTGTATAAACTGGGGTGACAACTGCAGCCTCCCGGAGCCGCGGGTAAATGGAGGCAGCCGGCAGGGTCTGGGGTGTCTCAGTGGCTGCAGTGATGGCTGTGCCTCCTCTGCTGAAACTCTGGGCTGGTGACACACAGGATTCCCTGGAAAAGGTGGTATCGAGAGGTCCCTTTTCCAGGCAGCTACAGAGTCTTCTGTGACTTACTGTATCGCTACAAAGACAATGACCATTTCGGGCCGATAGTGTCCTTGGACAAGTGACTCTTTGTGCTCCCCCAGGCTGCTCTTGAATCTAGGGAGGGTCCTCTTTCCGTCTCCTGAGCAGGAGGTTGAGGACATGGGACTTTCCATGCAGCATGTGGTGGGTTTGAGGTGAGAGCCCAGGCCTGTTCCAGGGCCGGTTGCTGCGGGGTGCGGGGGAGAGGCAGGGGGGAAGACCTGGGTGCCCCTGTGGCTGCATGTGGCTGTGTCCTCAGGATAGTGGGGGCTCTGGTGGGAGGTAGCAGAGGGGCAGAGGCAGGCTGCTGGACTCTGGGCTTTAGGCTGGGAGCTGGGGCAGGTCACATGGTCCCTTATTTCAAACAGAATAAGGGGAGGGCCCTGGGGGCACTGTGATGGTCCAGCTAACCCACAAATGCCTTCCTGCTGTCACAGCCTCTCCTGTGTTCCTGGTGGGGGGTTTCCAGGGAGCCAATAAGCAGACAAAGCCTCTGCCTCCTGCAGCCACATGTGGCGGGGCGTGAAGGGGATGGCACAAAGTCACCCCATGAAGTGCACTGATGGTGGGCGATGGAGCAGGGTGGGGAGCAAAGCAGCAGAACCCAAGGGGGCCCAGAGGGCTGACCGCTCTGAGCAGAGGAGAAGGTCCAAGTTGGAGTCTCTTGGCAGTGTCCTGCCCGGCGGGGGCAGGGGCAGCCCTGGTGAGGACAGCAGGGCGTGTGCACTGTGAGCCTACACGGAACTGCCTTGGCTTCTTGGAGCCTCACAGGCCCTAAGGGTGACTCTGAGCTCCCTGCCCTTACCTGAGATACCCGGCCCCATGGGAAGGTGCCCCCCACCTGCTGGGCCATCGGCTGGGCCGGCTGCACCCACCTGCTCCAACGTCCGACAGGTCTCTCCTTCCCGCCTGCCGCAGACAAGCCAGTCACCTCCTCCTGCTGGAGCCAGGGCCACCCCACCCTCCTAGCACTACAGGCCTGCCTTCTCCAGCCTCTCCGGTCACTCGGCCCCCGATCACAGCCCTGAAGTGGCCTCCTGTGACTGCCAGTCTGTGTGACTGACGTCCCCCTGCCTCTCTGTCCTGTGCCAGGTGCTGCGTGTTTTCAGAGCAGGAGTCCCTTCCTCACTAGCAGAGCAAAGAGGGCTGTGGCCATGGTGGGTGTGGAGCAGGGAGGTGGCCTATGGGGACACCGTGAAGGGCTGGCCAGACCCCAGGGGGAGGCTGAGACAGGACCCAGAGAAACAGGGCTCCCAGGTCTCCTCAACCCCCCGGTCACTGCACACACAGAGACGTGTTTGGGTCCCGCACAGCGAGCGTCTCCATCCAAGGGCTCCATAGCTCGGCTGCCAGTCAGGATCAGGTGGACTCTGAACATACCCACTGCCCCTGAGCCCAGGCTGTGTCTCAGCTTCCCTTCAGCCAGGTGAGTGCACAGCTGCGTCCTGGCCCTGGGCGGGGTGCACATCACTTCTGGTCACATCCTTACAAGGAGTGGCTGGACCCCGCACCCTATCCCTTACCTGCTGCCCTTGGACTCTAACCTGCAGTAACCACCTTTGGCTACAGAGCAGAAGGTCCATGTTGAGGTTAGTGGGGCCCCATTGCAGTCCTGAGTCGATTGTGATACAAGGAAAAACATTGAACTGTTTAAACTTCTTATTATAGAAGCTCAGACAGCATTTGTCATGAAGACAGGAAGCATTATTACAGACACAAGAGCAGCAGTGCAGGTGTCGCCCACACCGGGAGCATGGCCTGCTGGCATCCGGGTCCAGGGCCTGATGGCACAGCAGTGTGGTGCAGGTCTCACAGCAACTGTGGTGTCTGCTCCTGGCAGGCGAGGAAGCGAAGCACACAAGGGGCGGCCATGGGAGGCAGCCACGTGGTGGAGCTTTATCTGTGCATGCACCAGTTTCTTCCTGCTGCCGTGACAAGCTGCCACGGACGCAGTGGCTTACAACACTCACCACCTCACCATCCGTGGTTCCCAGGTCCTCCCACGGACGCAGTGGCTTACAACACACTCCCCGCCTCACCCTCTGTAGTTCCCAGGTCCTCCAAGGGCTAGGATCAAGGTGTTGGCAAGGGCTGGTCCCTCAGTGGGCTCTCTCTGGCCCTTCCTGCTCCCAGGGGCCACCTGAATGCCTTGCACGCCCCCCAATTCAGGGTCACCAGCATGGCATCTTGGGGGTCTTTCTGACTCTAACCCTCTTTTCTGAACCCCTCCTTCACTTATATGTTAAAATCACCCCTGTGACCTTGGACACTGGTCCACCCAGATAACCCAGGATAGCCCCCATCTTGAGACCATCTAATTCTGTCTTCTACCTTAGTCCCCGGTTGCCATGCAACCCAGCACAGTTTGGAGGTCAGGATGCAGACGTCTTCGGGGCCTGTCATTCTGCCCATCACAGTGTGTTTGCACAAGTCACCCCATGGGAACGTAGCTCCATGGGAGAAGGGACACCGTCTGTTTCATCCCTTGTTGTCTATCAGGGCACAGCGGGGCTCATAGTGGGACTGGGGGCCCTCACGTGAGGAGACTGGAGTGACACTAGTGTGGTAGCTCACTGCAGGGCACAGTGTATCTGAGAAGTGAACATTAAATGTGTCTCCAGTCTGGGCTGGAAGAATCGGAAAGTCTTGCAAAGAAGAGCATTTGACCTAAACTCAGCAGGTGTATCAGGTGGAAACAGATTTATTTTCTTCCCTTAAGCAGAAGGTGGAAGGAGGGTATTTTGGCATTGTCTTCCCGATGACGGTGGGGCTTCTGTGTCTGGGATTCTCTTGAGCCTTTCCTCTTTACCTCCTCATGGTCACAGGCGACTGCCACAGGGGAGAGCCCACAGGCTTATGTTTCATCACTGAGACCGTGTTACTTGGCCACCTGCTGCTGCCCGGGAGGCGAGAGAGTGAGTAAATAGCGTCAGGAATTCTCTAGTGGGTCTAGCAGAGGTGGGTGTGGAGGGTGGGCCTGCGTGGTGGCTCAGCAGGCCAGGAGGGGAGGGGCCAGCTGAGCCCAGAGGTGATGAGTGTGAGACAGCGTGTGCGGGCATGGGGTTGTCTGGAATAGCCGGATAGAGAGCTCACAGTGTGACAGGGGAAGGGCCTTCTGGGCTAGCCCTGAATGCCACGTGGAGGGTCCGGACATTGTTCTGGGGATGTATAAGGGACGTCTGTGGCTGGGTGGAGGGAGGTTGTGGGGTCTGGAAGTTGGGCTGGCTGCTGGCACAGCGAGGTGGGAGCAAGGCGTGTCTGAATGGAAGTCTGGGCTCTTCGTGGCTGTGCTCTGGGGTTCTTTCCGGGGTACAGAGAAGGAGGGAGCGGGGAGCGGTGGGATTGGGGAGGACTTCACGGGGGAGGCCAGGCTGTGTCATTGTCCAAGTCCAGGAGGCAAGAAGTCATTAATCCAAGAAAGGAAGGCCTTTGGTAGGATGAGGGTAAGAAACTGGCACCCAGGGGCTTGGATTAGAAGAGATTTCGTGCCTTGGTGAGACGTTATGTGTGCCCAGGGTGCAAGGACCCTTGGTGGTAGGATGCAGAATGTATTGTGGGAGGGACACAAGAACGATGGCTGGCTGGAGACGTGATGAGACTTGGGGACAAGCCATCATGCTGCCTGGAGGTCCACAGTGCCCACAGCGTTGTCATTGGTAAGCGCTCGGGCCCGCTGAGCACCAGGTCAGTGCAGGACAGTGGTCTCGGTGGCTTCCTCATGACAGCAGAAGTGGGGGTGTTTATCTCTCAGCTATAGCTTGGGTAACAGAGGCTCAAAGTCATAGTAGTGACAATGTAATGGAGACAGGCAGTGACAGAGTTGGGGCTGGCAGCCGTGTCCCGGCCAGTCCAGGCTCTTTGGCAGCAACTAACCCTGGCGGCTGAGCTCAGTCACCTGCTGGCCGAGGTCTTGCAGAGCTGCATGGGGAGGCAGCCCCTTTCCTGCTGCCTTGGAACAGCATTTGTGCCCTGTGAATCCTGGTGTGAACGTGTGTCCTCTGGTGGCAAAGGGTGGTCCTGGTGGGGGCCCTGTGCCCGAGTCTAGAGGCAGGATGGGCACACAGGCCTTCTGAATGCCCAGGCTCTGCTCAGCTACGAGAAGACCCGGGGCTGGCGAGGGGAGGCTGCAGGCACAGAGGCCGTTCCCGCTCTGCCCCGCACTATTGCGTTGTGCAGTTATAGCCCTTGATGAGTCCCAATGTGCCACGAGGCATCGAGCGGCAGCACCAAGATTAATGCCTGCCTCGACGCCTGTGTCTGACTCTGACCTTGAAGTGTGTGATGTGCTCTGAGAGCATTCTCCTTTCCTCTCCTCTGCTTCTCCTGAATCCTGAAACATTAACTCCTTGCTGCCATCCAGAGGGCTCACCAAAGGCATCTCTCCACGCGGTTCTCTCTAACTGGAGCTGAAGTGTTTGGGGGGCAGGGATCGTCTGCTATTCAGATTTCTCACTTTTTCCCGAAATATCCAGCAGGCTTGTGGGTAACCAGTGACCCCTCCCTGAGCCCTGCCTGCCCGTGTGCCACCCCCGGGGGTGGTGGGTGCCGTGTCCATCTCTTCTCACAGCCCAGTCCTTCCCCTCCGTCCTTCACTTCTCTCCACGCTCCTTCCCGCCGCTCCTGACCCTCTGTTCTTCTCTCTCTCCCATGTCTGTGAAACCTGGCACGGTGTTGCCCTTTATCTCCTCGCCCACCTGCCTCGTTCTAGAAGGATCTGAGGAGCCCAGTGCAGAAGGCAGAGGCCCTGGGGCAGCGCAGCCTAGACTGCAGGCAGCAGGGGTCTGTGAAGACAGGCTCTTCTGACCGCGCTTGTCCTCGCCGACTTTTAGCAATGTCCATTTGCCTGGCTGTGGCTGATCATCTGGGCTCTGGCCCGGCGCAATGGTGGAGGATGAGGGAAGAGGATGGGAGGACGACGGGGGTCTGGGGTGGACATGGGAGGCCCAGCAGGCAAGACTTGCTGTGTGACCTCCGGAATCTGGCTGACCCTCCCTCCCAGGTCCTCAGCTTCCTCTGTTGTCCAATGAGGCAGGGGCAGGGCTCAAGTACCCCATGTGGAGACACATCCCGAGTGCTGTAAAGTGCGTGCTCTTAGCCACAGGGTGGGCTGTGTAGCCGGGGTCAGTTGTGTTATGTGCGGGGCTGGGCTGTGTTATGCTGTATCCTGCTTTGGTCCACTCTGTGTGGCTATTGAAGAATAACTGACACTGGTGATTTATAAAGAAAAACATGTTTATTTTGCTTATGGCTCTGCAGGCTGACAAGTGCCAGGGCTCCTGTGCTGCACCACAATGTGGTGGAGGAGGCTGCAGTGAACACCCACGAAGACGGGAAGCCGAAGGTGTCCCGATGGTGTGACAACCACTCTCCGGGGAGCTGGTCCATCCCACAGGAACCGATCTGGTCTGGTGACAGCAAGAACTCGCCCACCCAGGAGAGCTGTGCTGCCCTCTCATGTGGGATCCGTCCCCCCAGCACCACCACCAGGGCCAGAGCCAGCACAGGGTTTGGTGGGGACAAATAAACCAGGTCCAAACCACGGCAGCCCCCACCCCCACCCCCCGTACCGCCTGCCGCCGCTGGGCCAGAGCAGGGCCTGCTCAGTGGATCCGTCCAGCGCAGGTGGTGACAATGGTGCGAGCTCACTCAGAAGTGGGAGGCGCCAGGACAGCAGAGGAGCCGTGTCACTAAGCAGCTCCCACCACTTGTCACTTGGCCCGTGAGGCAGGGCCCGGAGGAGCAGCAGCCGCCGCCTGGTCCAGCTGCCTCCAGCACCCAAACTTCCCACCAGAGGCCACCTGGGGCAGCTGGGGATTAGGGAACAAGCAGGTGTGTGGCCTCTTGGGTAGGAGACCCTGGGTCCTGTCCTTCAGCACCGGGGTTGACACCTTGGTGGCTCTTTGTGATTCTGTCCGTCCAGGGGGCGTTCAGGGCGGGGGTCTACACTGAAGCACTGTCGGCAGCAGTGTGGAGGCACACAGCTCTGGGGGTGCTCAGGGCGGGGTGGGGTGGGTCTACACTGAAGCTCTGACTGTCGGCAGCAGTGTGGAGGTGCACAGGGCGGGGGTGTGTATCTCGCCTTGCTTCTGTGCGGTCGCAGGGTCTATGTCTGGCCTTTCCTCTGTGCAGTCCCTGCCCCAGCGGGCTTTGCCAGGGCTTGAGTATTCCCGCTGCTCAGACCTTGCCAGCCTGCCCCTCCCCGACCTGTGCCCTCTGCTCTGTCCCCTCTGCCTGCCCGGCTGTTCCCCACCCCTCCAGTGGTGCTGGCTCTGTGCTTCATTCACTGTGGGAACCAGCGTGAGGTCCTGAGTCCAGACCTACGCTTCAGCCTCCTGCTCATGTGGTCGGAACAGGGCACAGAGGGTCTAGCACACTTTTGTGCTGACCGTGCTGATTTCTTTGTCATTCTGCTCTGGGCCTCGAGCTTTAAGAAGGACAAGAAGGATGTGCAGAGGAACATGACAGGAACTTGGGTGGACAGCTCTCAGGGTGGACAGTGCTGAGTGCTCTATGTGCCTGGGAGTGAGGGAGCTTGTGGGAACAAGGCAGCAGGTCCCAAGTCCCCTGTCTAGTGTCCACAGAGGGCTCATTGGGACAGAAGCTAGAGGGAAACAGACCTTCCTTCTTTCTTAAAAACATCAGTGTGACGAATAAACATTCGTGCCCCTCAAATCCATAAGCACAAAGCAGGCTGGTGTTGGGGGCCTCTGGGAGGTGGTTAAGGCTACACGAGGTCACAGGGAGAAGCCTTCCTGAGTGGGATCAGGCCCTTACAAGGGACCCGGGGAGACCTTCGACCCAGGGAGATGCAGCGGGAAGGTGGCTTCTTTGAACTCCCCCACCAGATACCGGATCGGCCAGCATCTTGACCTTGGGTTTCCAGCCCCCATAACTGCGAGATGTAAAGTTCAGTGATAAACTACTTGATCAAAGGCATTTTGCTGAAGCAGGACAGGGGGGAGGGGGGAACACGTGGGGACAGCAGTCTGCACTAAAGCACTTGGTGGCCCAAGGTGGCATCCCTCACCAGGATGGTCAGGAGACAAGTCAGAGGGCAGATTTCTCCAGTGTTCCCCACCTGGAAATGCAAGGTGTTCTGGGGCTGGCCGGGCAGGAGGGCAGGGCCAGACGCGTGGGGCCTCCAGCCAGCACAGGGAGGGGCTGAGTGCCCAGCTGGCCAGTGGATAGAGGAGCACCGGGGAGGGGAGGGCGGGGCAGGAGCAGGCAGGCGGGTCCAAAAGGGAGCAGTGGGGCGAGGTCACATGGGGAGTTTGGGAGGCGGTGCTTTGGCATCCGTGGGTATCCGTGCTCCCTGAGGCAGGGGCCGTGTGTGCTCATCTGCTCCTGGCACTTCATCCCACAAAGTGCCTCCCGCCCTGGGGCCCGTCTCCAGTCCAGCAAGAGAGTTGCTTGTGTATGGGCGTCTGCAAGGTTGGGACAGGTAGGGGCAAGCTGATCACTGACATGCATCCCCTCCTTTCCTTGGCACGTGGCTGGACCACGTGTCCCACTCTCCCTTGCCATCAGACAAGGCCCTGTGGTGACACGCCAGCCAAGGACGGTGGGCAGAGAGGGCAGGTGTCAATCCTAGGGAGTGGACATGCCTCTTTGCACTGTTCCCCTTTCTCTAGCCAGACACTGGTGAGGATGAGTCTTTAGGGGAGGGAAGAGTCCAAGGATGGAAATCGTTGGGTCCCCAAATCTCCAGGCCTGTCTACAAGAAGACAGGAACCACTCCCCAGTCCTTCCTACACCATCACATGCCTGCGTCTGCCATCCACCATAGAGCAGTGGCTCGCCCGATACCTGACCCCACGCCCCTGCAGCAGGGGCTCTGCTGACTCTGCTGGGGCCAAAACACGCTGTATTTTCAAACACAGATTACACCTGCCTTGGACTTCAGACCTAATCAGACCCTGGAGCAGGGCACACAGGCAGGACATCTGTCCCCTTCTCCATGGAAGGGGCAGTGGGCCCACACCCCAGGCATCCTCCAAGTCTGCTGTCACCATCAGAGCCTCAGGAGCACCCTGAATCCAATGTTCCGCCCTCCATGGGTGGGTGTTTCTGAACAGAATCAAAGACCCCACTTTCAGTCAGTTAACTGGTGAGTACTGTCACTGGTGTGTTAACTGGTGAGCGCTGTCACTGGTGTGTTAACTGGTGAGCCCTGTCACTGGTCAGTTAACTGGTGAGCGCTGTCACTGGTCAGTTAACTGGTGAGCGCTGTCACTGGTGTGTTAACTGGTGAGCGCTGTCACTGGTCAGTTAACTGGTGAACGCTGTCACTGGTCAGTTAACTGGTGAACGCTGTCACTGGTCAGTTAACTGATGAGCACTGTCACTGGTGTGTTAACTGGTGAGCACTGTCACTGGTCAGTTAACTGGTGAACGCTGTCACTGGTCAGTTAACTGGTGAACGCTGTCACTAGTCAGTTAACTGGTGAGCACTGTCACTGGTGTGTTAACTGGTGAGCACTGTCACTGGTCAGTTAAGTGGTGAGTGCTGTCATTGATTAGTTGATTGGTGAGTGCTGTCCCTGGCTAATTACAATCAGCATCTTTAGAATATTCATTAGCACAGCAGATCTGATTATTGAAAATGAAGTTCTGAGAATGAGGGGTCTCAGAGAAAGCAATCCTGATGATGTCTGGAGCTGCACTTCCATCCCAGCATTGTGAGGAGTGAGCTTCTGTGGCTGCTGCCCATCCGGGGGCCCAAGCTGACTCCACAGGGCCCCGTGTGGCCTTGCTGCTCCGACAGCACCTCCTACTACCTCTCCTGCTCGTGGCCAGCTGTGTCGCCTGCCGGACGCTCTCCCCCGGTATCTGCGCGGCCGGCTGCTCACATGCTCATGATCCTTGCTTATCCTCAGCAGCGGCCGTTGTCGTCTGCTCATGGTCACTGCCAGTTTCTGCCCAGGGTGGGACACCCCTTGGGGGACGCATTGCTCACTGCCTGGTGCCTGGTGCCCAGATCAGGCTCGGTGAGTCGAAGGTCCAGCACACGTCTGTCCAGGGAAGTGTGAAGTGAGGACATTCCTGCGGGAGGAGTGGGATCTGGCCACACCCTCCCACTTGACCACGCGTCCTCTGGTGACGGTGCTGAGAGCAGCAGATGGACAGACGTCAAGGCAGCCAGCCCTGGGTCATCCTGCGGCTGTTAGCAGAAGATGCTACCTGCCACAGGCTCCAGCTACCTGGGCTGAGAAGGACCCTGAGTGTGGCCGTGGCACTGCTGGCAGGAGAGGGGCAGTCTGGATGTAAGGACTGGGTAGCCTGCCCAGGAGCTCAGCAGGACACCCAGGCCTGCTTCCTGCTCACTTTCCTCAGGTGCACGGGTGCTCCAGGCAGGTCCGCGAGGGCTCAGCTCCGGGACGGCACCTGACCCCTCCTGGCACCTTGGCCCTTTCTTCTTTCTTTACCAGCACTGCCCATCACTTCAGTGTTGTAAAGTCCCAGTGTGGACTAGCTGAGGTGCAGGCTGTGCGGCCACAAAGCTGAAGGTACTGATTCTCTTGCCTTTTACAGAAGAGTGTGCCCACTCTGACGTAGGGGTGACCAGAGATTGCTCACGGGTGTTTACCTCCACCCTGTGTGTGAGGACGGCGGCTGTGGGGAGGTGCCGACCGCCTCGCTGTGTGGGGGTGGCGGAGCCCCGAGGCTTGGGGGTGAAGACTCACACTCCCCTGCCTGGAGCAAAGGGCCCGTTCTCTCCTTCCGCCCCTTCTCTCAGGGCCTGGGGTCCTCAGTTTGGGCCACGCCACCTGGTCCAGCCTCCTGCGGACGCTTGGGAAAGAAAACACGACTTACATGTAACGTGGCGGAAGTGGGAGAGGCGGTAGAGTTCCCACTACAGCAGTCACCAGAGGCCATTTATTTCTTCACGGTTCCGGCTCTCAGAGGACATGCAGCTCGACTGCCACCCGTTCCTGCACCTCAGACTAACTCAAACTTAGCGGGTAAAACCCACAAACCTTTAACACCTCGTGCTAGTCCCGAGAGTCCAGAGTGCAGACGTGGCTCAGCTGGCACGTGAGTCCAGGGTCCCAGCACACTGCAGTTGGGACCAGTGAGCAGGGCCGTGGGCGTCCCAAGGCTGGGCTGAGGCCGGAGACCCGGTCCCTGGAGGCCCGGCTCACCCGGCTGTTGTCCGGTGGCCTCGGCTGCTCCCCGTGGGGGCCTCGCGCCAGGCTGCCCAGGGCCCTCCTGCCGCGGGGACCTTGTGACGTGGGATGAGTCTCACCATCACCTCCACCAGAGGCACATGCAAAGGGGGGTGTGCTAGCCCCCCAAACGGAGGAGCGGCGTCGAAGGATTCATGGACATATTTCATAGTGTCACGGGGCCAGACAACTGTGATGAGCGTGTGTGTGGAGTGTGTGTGTGTGTGAAGTGTGTGGAGTGTGTGGAGTGTGTGTGTGAAGTGTGTGGAGTGTGTGTGTGAAGTGTGTGGAGTGTGTGTGTCTGTGGAGTGTGTGTGTGTGTGGAGTGTGTGTGTGTCTGTGGAGTGTGTGTGTGGAGTGTGTGGAGTGTGTGTGTGAAGTGTGTGGAGTGTATGCATGTGTGGAATGTGTGTGTGTGAAGTGTGTGGAGTGTGTGTGTGTGAAGTGTGTGGAGTGTATGCGTGTGTGGAGTGTGTGTGTGTGTGGAGTGTGTGTGTGTGTCTGTGGAATGTGTGTGTGGAGTGTGTGGAGTGTGTGTGTGTGTGGAGTGTGTGTGTGTGAAGTTAGTGGAGTGACTCCATTTGTGTAGTGTGAGTGTTTGAATTCTGTTTATGTTGAATGATGTGTACATGTGTGCGTGTGTATTTGTGGTGTG
>CAUYRH010146053.1:0-64506 GCA_963574655.1 Perodicticus potto | reverse complement strand
CAGACACCGGCCTGTGGTGGTGCCGGAGCAGCTGGCAGATGGGCGGCCGGGGCGGTGACTTCAGGGACTGACCTCCACATTTTCAATGTCAATAGAAAATGGGTTATGGTAAAGCTATATGTCCTGTTCATGGAGATGAAGTTCTTTAAATCTAAACTGGAACTCCTTTTGCAACTTTTCCAGTGAATCCACATGTTTTGTTTGGGAATGCAACGAATGGTTTTTCCGCCAACAGATTTTGCGGCCCCAGGATGAGTCCGCTTCTAAACAGGACAGGCAGTGGAGGCAAAAACACTTGGTGGGCTGGATAAATGTCCTCAGTGGGCCACATGTGGCCCGTGGGCCATAGTTTGAGGACCCCTGCTCTCAGGTGTGGGAAGAGGAGGGAAAATTTGGAAAGCATTGAGTTATCCCTTCCTATTTTGATTTGTTTCAGTTTGAATGGAAACACAGATCATAGACCTTTAGCAATTCCTCCTCCTCTGAATAGTTTACCCTGCATTGTGATAATATAAGTAGCTTGTAAATTCCCTTTGTACTTCCTCAAGACATTTCACAAATATTATTTAGGATAGTATCTCTTTGCCATAGTCTTCTTTGGAATTAAGTTCATTAGTATTTATCCTCTGAATCACTTTTAGCTTAATAAGCAAGATTTTTAAAATATCATCCCTGTATTCAAATATACAAGGCATTAATGGTTAAATTCTCCTATTTGAAATTCAAGAGTTCAGAATTTGGGGGTAACTGAAAGCTCTGAAATACATTAAAAAATGAAGGAAAATTTTAGAAGGTATAAAATATACTTTATATTTACAAAAACATGTATTTAAGATTTGGTTACTATAATGACACAAAAGAAACATTGAAATAGAAATGTCTGTTATAATAAAGTGAATTTTAAAAGTCATCTTAATATAGCAAAATCTATAGGGTACACATGAATTCAAGATCACATAGTAATATATCTCTTTAAGATAGAGAAATATTCAATATCAAGGTAATATAGCAGAGCCTGCCATGATTTCTCTGATTTCCAATTTAAATACTTTTCAGTACATAAAAGATAAAAACACATTAAAAAAAAACCCCAGAAAATATGAATAAGAGGCAAAATAATGCCTAAACCATACTTACTTTCACCTAACTAGGTTATCTTTTTCAGAAAATATTTAAATCAGTTTATAAGCATAAATGAAATATGACAAAATAGTATAAATTAAAGTTGGAAGAAATAGAAGAAATAAGTAATAAGCATTGAGGACATAAAAGGTGCCAGAAATAATAATCAAATATATGCTATAATAATTCACTTGATAATGTTGAGTCATGTATTCAGATTTGAGTTTTCAAATAGCCAAGCAAAGGACACATTCATTTTCATTTGTGTAACTGAGAATGTTTTGATGTGCACTAAAACCAAGTATTTAACACAAAGACAAAACTGTATTGTGTGTGATCAGACACAACTGATACTGAGGAAGGATTTTTAACCGATGAAGATCACAAGAGAACATTGGCAGGCACATTAAATGATGTTCTCAACAATATCCTTATACTAAATGTAATGAGTTTCATAGAGTGGCTTCATATAGTAAGTATGTTCTCAGAACATTACTGGGGGGTAACCAATTGGAGATACCAGGATTCTCTTCAGAAAATAGTTTTATTTCAGTTTTAGACTATAGATGATTTAAGGAAACCTAAATATAGAAGTAGAAAAAATACATTGATAGTAAGTTAAAAGCATAATTAATATTGAAGAAAATTGAAAAAGTGTTGTAGATGACACATAATTAAGGCCATAAAAATGCAAGGAAAAGTGAAAAAGGATATAAAATGTTTTAAAGGATTGTAATAAATAAGGGAAGTGGAGGATGAAGCACCAAATTTCAGAAAACAGGTTCTCAAGGAGGGCTCACAGAGATTTCTTATAATAAAAGATAAGCCACACATAGAAATCTACAATCTCCAAGTTTTTCTTCCTTTCCCTAGAATCTAGAGCCACCATTATATTTTTGGCTTCTATGAATTTGACTATTCTAAGTACTTCACATAAGAAAATTATATACTATTTGTGTTTCTCTAACCAGCATATGTGTCAGAGTTTCCTTTCTTTTGAAGGTTGAATACTATTTATTGTATGTACTGTTGATCATTAAACAACATGGATTTGAACTACATGGGCCAACTTATATGCAAGTTTTTCAATAAATTCAGTCAGCCTTCTTGTTTTCTGTGAGTTCCACATCCATAACCAAATATGGATCAAAACTATACTGTTCAAGAAGTTCAAAACGTAGAATGGAAGGCCAACTTTTTGTATACATGAGCACCCCACATTGACTGTGAAACCTATGAATTTTGGTATCTATGTGGTGAGGCATACAAAAACTAAATCCATGGATACTGAAGGATAGCTATGTATACATAACTTATCCTTTTATTAATTGGTAGATCATTGTGTTACTTCATGTTTTAGCTATTGTAAATAATACTATTATGAACTTTTGTTATCAGTTGAGGGGTTGTATGCTCAGAAATGGAATTGATGGATCATGTATAAGTCTATTTTCAATGATTTTAAGCAACTGCCATACTGTTTTCCACAGTGACTATACAATTTTACATTTCCAACAATGTCACATAAAGTTCCAATTTCTCTACATCCTCATCAATGCTTACTTTTGCTTTTTTTTTTTTTTTAATAGTAGCCATACTAAAAGTATGAGATAGTTTCTCCTTATAATTTTGACTTGTATTTCTCTAATGATTAGTGATGTAGGGAGTCTTTTCATATGCTTATTGGATGTTTCTTTATCATCTTTGACACAATGTCTATTCATCACCTTTGCCCATTTTTGAATTGTGTTGTTTGTCTTTCTTTGATGAGTTTTAAAAGTTTTCTATTATTCTAAATATTAATACTTTATCAGATAGAGAGTGTGTAAATAATTTATCCCGTTCTCAAGGTCATCTTTTAACTCTGTTATTATTGTGTTTTGATGGATGAATTTTAAAAATTTTCATGAAAACCTATTTGACTATTTTTTCTTTTGCCCTATGTTTGCTTTTAAGAGTTTTATATTTTAGATACATGTTTACATCTTTGATCCACATGGAGTCAATTTTTGTATATGTTGTTAGATAAGAGTCCAACTACCTTCCTTTGCATGTGAATATCCAATTTTCTCAGCACCATTCATTAAGAAAATTGTCCTTTCCCCCATTGAATTATTTTGATACACTTGTCAAAAGTCATTTGACCGTATTTGAAAGGATTTATTTCTCATCTCTCTGTGCTATTCTATCATTCTATATGTCTGTCTTTATGCCAGTACCACACTGTTTTAATTATTATAGCTTTGTAGTAAGCTTAGAAATCAGGAACTGTGTGTCCTCCCTCTTTGCTTTTGGTTTTTTCTTTTTTAAGATGTGTTTGGTGATTTAGGGTCCCATAATATTCTGTATTAATATTTAATTTTAGGACTTTTTCTTAAAAAATTGCCATTGATATTTTGTCAGGGATTGTGTTGAATCTGTAGATTAATTTAGGTAGAATTTATTGATATCTTAATAATAACAAGTCTTCCAATCTATGAACATGTGATGTGTTTACATTTATTTATGTCCTCTGTCATTTCTTTCAGCAACTTTTGTAGTTTTCATTGCGCAAGTATTTCACATCCTTTCTTAAATAAATTTCTGAGGATTTTGTTCTTTTTGGTGCTATTGTAAATGAAATTGTTGTTTTAATTTTCTTTTCTTTTTGTTTTATGATTTTATATATATTTTTCTGAGTATCACGGGAGTATAAATGTATTGGTTATATGAGTTGCTTTTGTACAGTTTGAGTCCAAGTTATAAGTATGCTCCTGACATAGATAGTGTGCACTGTACACTTTAGGTATGAATTTACCCCTCTCCTCCTGTTCCTTCCTATCTGCTTGCTTACTGTTGGGTTTTATTACCAAATGTGCACCTGGATATTGATTGATTATTTACAGTTTAATAGTGAGTACATGTGGTGTTTCTTTTTCCATTCTAATGAAACTTCACTTAAGAATATTGGTGTTCAGTTTTATCCATGATGTTGCAAAAGGATTAGTTCACCATTTTTTACAGCTGAGTAAGTACTCCATGGTATATTTACACCACATTTTCTTAATGCAATCATGTACTATTGGGCACTTAGGTTGGTTCTACATCTTCACAGTTGTGAATTGTGCTGCAATAAATATGGGAGTGAAAATGTCTTTTTGATAAAATTATTCATTTTGCTTTGGGCGTATACCCAATAATGGGATTGCTATATCAAATGATTGGTCTATTTTTAGTTCCTTGAAGTATTTCCTTATGATTTTCCATATAGGTTATACTTCTTTGTAGTCCTACCAACAGTATATAAGTGTTCCTTTTTGTCTGCATCCATGCCAGCATCTGTTAGTTTGGGGTTTTTTGATAAAAACCATTCTCATGAGAGTTAGCAATACCTCGTTGTAGTTTTGATTTGCATTTCTCTGATGAGTAGAGATATTGACCATTTTTTCATGTGTTTATTGACCATTAGTTTATCTTATTTTGAAAAGCTTCTATTCATATTTTTGCACACTTTTTGATGGGGTTGTTTGGTTTTTTATTGCTGATTTGCTTGAGTTCTTTATAGATTCTGATCATCAGCAAATATTTTCTCCCATTTTGTAGGTTGTCTATTTGCTGTAGTGATTGTTTCCTTGGCTGTACAGGAACTTTTTAAGGTACATAGGTCCCATTTAAGTTTTGTTGTGGCTGTGATTGCCTTTATGGCCTTCTTCATAAATTTTTTGCCATGGCTGATGTCTATAGAAGTTTTTCCAACAGTTTCTTCTAGAATTATTATAGTTTCATGTCTTAGGTCTAAGTCTGTTATTGTGAGTAAATTTTTGTGAGTGGTGAGAAGTGTGGATCTTGTTTCAGTTTTCTACATGGGGATATCTGATTTTCATGGAACCATTTATTGATAGGGATTCTTTCCCTCAAGGTATATTGTTGTCTGCTTTGTCAAGGATCAGATGGTAATATGAGGATGATTTTGTATCTACGTTTTCTATTCTGATCCACTGGTCTGTGTTTCTGTTTTTGTCCCAGAACCATGCTATTTTGGTTAGATAGCTTCAAGGTATAGTTTGAAGGCTGAAAAAGTAAGGCCCCTCATTGTTCTCCGAAGAGTGCATTGGCTATTTGGGCTCTTTTCTGGTTCTATATGAAATGTGGAATTATTTTTTCTAGATCCATAAAAAATGGTGGTGGTATTTTAATGGATATTATATTGAATCTATAGATCACTTTGGGTTGTATAGACATTTTAACAATGTAGATTTTGCTGATCCATGAGCATACTATATTTTACCATTTGGTCTCATACTCTGCAATTTGCACTTTACTTTCTTGGTAACTTGTAATTCTTCCTGTAGAACTCTTCACCTCCTTAGGTAAATGCTTTATTCTTAGGTATTTTATTTTCCTTGTTGCTATTATGGAAGGTATTAAGTCTTTGATTTGATTTTCGGTTTCACTGTTGTTGATGTATAGGAATGTGTGCATTGACTTTATATCCTAAGACTCTGTTAAATTTATTTATCAATTCCATTAGTCTTTTGAAAAAATCTTTGGGGTTTTCCAGTTATAAGACAATATCATCAACAAAGATTATTGTTTGACTTCTTCTTTACCCATTTGGATATCTATGACTTCCTTTTCTTGTGTGATTGTTTTGGCTAGTACTTCTAGCACTATGTTTAATAGAAATGGTGACTTTGGCAATCTTGTCTAGTTTGACATATAAGAGGGAATGCTTTCAATTTTTCCCTGTTCAGAATGATGTTGACTGTGGGTTTGTCACATATGACTTTTATAATTTTAAGGTATGCCTATTTTGCTAAGAGTTCTTATCACAAAACGTTGCTGAATTTTGTCAATTTTTTTCTCTGCATCTATTGAAATGATCATCTGGTCTTTGTTTTTACTTCTGTTTATGTGGTGAATTGCATTTATAGATTTGTATATGTTGAGCCTTCCTTATATCCCTGAGATGAGACCTTCTTAGTCATAGTGGATTTTTTTTTTATGTGCTCCAGGATTCACTAAAATTAGTTCGCTAAATTTAGTCACTAAAATTAGTTAACTAAATTTAGTTCACTAAAATTTTATTGAGAATTTTTGTGGCTCTATTCATAAGAGATATTATGAATATCGATTTCCTTTTTTCTCGTTTCCTTTACTGGCTTTGGTATCAAGGTGATACTGGCTTCATAGAATGAGTTGAGGAGGATTCCTTCTTTCTCAGTGTTATAATATAATTTCTGCACTATAAGTACCAATTCATCTTTGTAAGGCAGGTAAAATTCATCTGTGAAAACATTTGGTCTGAGATTTTTTCATTACATTATTTTTATTGCTTTAATTGCATTACCTGATATTGGTTTGTTTAGGAATTCTAGTTTTTCTTGATTGAGCCTAAAGAGGTTTGTGTTTCTAAGAATTTGTCCATTTCCTCAACATTTTCCTGTTATGTGCATTGAGGTTTTTGTGGTATTCAGAGATGATGTTTGTATTTCTGTGTTATCGGTTGTAATATTTCTTTTTTCATTTCTGATTAAGCTTATTAGAGTCCTTTATTTTCTGTTTTTGGTTAATCCAGCAATAGGTCTGTTGATTTTGTTTATATTATTAAAGAGCCAACATTTTTATTACATTAATCTTCTATTTAATTATTTTTTATAGGTTTCATTTAGTTCTTTTCTGGTTTAGTTATTTCTTTTCCTCGGCTAGGTTTGAAATTGTTTTGCACTTCTTTTTCTGATTCCTTGAGATGATTCATTATATGGTTGATTTGCAGTCTTTCTGGGTTTTTCTGAGGTAGGCATTTAAGGCTATGAATTTTTGTGTTAGGGCTACTTTTGCTGTGTTTCACACATTCTGATGACTTGTGTCTCCTTTATCTTTTAGTTTGAAGAATCTTTTGATTTCTATCTTAATTTCATCTTTGACCCACTATCCTTCAGCAGTAGGTTGTTGACTTTTTGTGTAGATAAGTATTTCTGTTGGAATTGACTTCTTTTATTTATTGTTATTATTATTATTTAGAGACAGAGTCTCACTTTACCGCCTTTGGTAGAGTGCAGTGGCATCACAGCTCACAGCAACCTCCAACTCCTGGGCTTAGGAAATTCTCTTGCCTGGGCCTCCCAAGTAGCTGGGATTACAGGTGTTCCCCACAACTCCCAGCTATTTTTTTGTTGCAGTTTGGCTGGGGCCAGGTTGAATCAGCCACCCTCAATATATGGGGCTGGCACCCTACCCACTGAGCCACAGACACCGCCTGAAGTTGAATTCTAATTTTACTTCACTGAGTTCCAAGAAGATACATGGTATAATTACAATATATTTGAATTTGTTGAGTTCAACAACAAATTGTGTTCTACTATTTTGTGTTCTACTATTTGATCAATCTTAGAAAATATTCCATATGCTGATGAGAAGAAAGTATATTGAATAGCTTTGGGGTAGAATGTTTCATAAATGACTGTGAGTTCCATTTGCTTCAGAATCTTATTTAATTCCATGTTTCTTTATTTGTTTTATGCTTAGAGGATCTGTCCAATCTTGCCTTAGGGTTTGAAGTCTTGAGCTATTACAGTGTTTCTGTTTATCACTTTATTCTGGGTTGTCCTTTTTGGCTACACTGAGTCACATTGGAAGAAAACTTGCCTGGGGGCCATATGTTAAATACGCAAACAATAATGATAGCTTATAGCAACCCTCCCCCCAAAAGATCCATGCTTAATATTTATAATATCCACCACCATACATAATCAAATAGGTCTTCACATAGTAATTGTAATTATGTAGTGGCTCTGTCAAAGAGTCTTTTAAAATCATCAAGCAGTTCTCGCATTTGCAATTGCTAATATAGAACGTGTACATATCTAATTAGTAACACATATTTAGTTATTTTGCTATTTTTTATTATAAAAATAAAAGAAAATAGGCAACATAAAACTAGTAGAATTTTTGACATGGTATTTGAGAAACTAGTGCATCAATATCTGGTTTGGTGGAAGTAGTTGCAATTCTCAGTGAGTTCTCAAGGTGTTCATCAGATATTTTTGGTTCAAATTTTATTCTTAATGTGCTTCATTCTTGAAAATATTAGTTCTCAAATGAGAGTACTACCAAAATACGATGACATTAATAAGGCATGATTGTGAAGAAAGGTATATTTGTCTCTGAAGAAAAGTCCAATAAAGAGACATGATTTATTTTTTCTTTAAGTTCAATGTGAGATTGCTATGCTATGCATTCCATTTGAAAGTTGGTAGGTAACATATTTATATCAATTGAAAAGTGAGATGTAAATGCAGCAAAATATTGATTTTTTTCCTGGAAAATCTTGAAATTTGTTTTCAAATTCTTCTATCAAATCAAAAAGCAAGGCTATATATTTTTCACTGTTCATACAACTGTGTTTTGCAATATGTCAAAATGAATAAAATTGCCTTAATTTGAACTTGTCACAGTGGCAGTTTCATTTGGAATATGGTTATGGTTTTAAACATTTGGTTAAGAAGCTGTTTTTCATCTTGAAGGTGCATGTTTAACTCCTTTAAATAAGCCTTTAAATCCATTAAAAATGTTAAGTCTATAAGCCAATTTTTATCATCAAGTTTTGGCACAAAATTGGTATTTGATATCATAAACAACTTGATTACAAAGTTGCAAATTATAAAATCTTTTTGACATTTGCTCTCAACTTACCTATTTTACTTCTGAAAAGTAAAACAAAAGTAAATGATGTCATCAGCAGCAGCACTGATATTTCTAAAGGATTACTGGAATTGATAATGGTTCTATCCTTTGGCCCTTGTGAAAGTCATAGTCTTGAAGACAATTTGCATGACATTATCCATTTTTAAAACTTTTGTACATAACTTTTGTTGATGTTTTATGCAATGATACTTCCTTAAAAGTGAATTTCAGGTGACAATTGCATCATCTATTAATTTTACAAATCCCTTTCTCTTACCTACCATCACTGGGCCCCCATTAGTAGTTGTGCCAGATATGTTGACAATGGACAAAGAAAGTCACTTTAACATTTTTTTACTGCTTACTATAAATCATTTGATTTAGTTCTGTCTTTTAATGGCACTTAAGAATCCATTTCTTCAGTGCCATTATATTATTCATCAATATCTCTGATAAAAATGGCAAGTTGAGCCATATTTGTAGCATCAGTGTTGCCATTCATCACCAAAACATAAAATTTAAAATGGCAGCTTTACTCACCAAACTTCTTCCAGTAGATTTACCATTTCTTCAATTTGCGTGGCATAGTCTGGTGAGAAAAACTGATCTTAGATCTATCCCTCTCCTTTTTTTCCCCCAGAGCGAATCATATCTGCCATGCCTTTCGTACATTGCTTAATATACTCACCATTAGTAAATGATTTAGAATGTTTTGCTATTAAATATGCTACCACATAATTATTCTATAGGAATTCATCTGAATTGTAACAGAATTTTTGTTTTGTTGTTGAGAAGAATCTTTTCTTCAGTTCCCCTATCTTGTCATTACAACACAATTCTTCATATACATCAAGTGTGGCAGAATGGTTATCTGTATGATGCCTTTTCAAATTATAGTCTTTGAAAACTTGCATAAATTTCCTATCTGCCTGATGACATTTGCTTTCAGCCTATAGAATACACTTAGCATTTTTGGAAAAGTGCGTTTACTAGAAATAAATTTTCTTCATTTTCATTATACAAGGAATATTTTATTCCTTTTTTGAAATATGAGTTTCAAATCTAGTTTTACTGGATATAATATTCTTAACTAAGTCATATATTGCTTCTGAACTTCATGGTTTCAGATGAGAAGCCAGCTGCTAATGTTATTTCCCCTGTACATGATGAATTGTTTGTTTTGGCTGCTTTCAAGATTTTCTCTAAGTTTATTCTTTGAACATTTTGACTATGATGGGTATAGGTGTGAATCTCTCTTTTTTATTCTACTTTGAGTTCTTTCTATGTATAGATTAAATGGTTTAAAAATGAGATGTTTTCAGTCATCATTTCTTCAAATATCTTTCTATATCCTTTCTCCTTTACGATACATCTATTAATTGTATTTTGGTGTCCTGTATGTTTCCAAATATGTTCATTTTTCTCAATAATATTTCTCTATGTTTTTCAACTTGTATAATCTCTGCTAATCTAGCTTGCTGATTCATTCTTCTACTAACTCAAATCCGCTATAAACCCCTTCAATTGAATATTTTTCATTTTAATTATTGTGCTTTTAACTCCAAAATTTCCATTAAGTTCTTTTCTAAAAATAATTTTTATTGGCTTGGTGCCCATAGCTCAGTGGTTATGGCGCGGGCCACATACTCTGGTGCTGGTGGGTTTGAACACAGCCCAGTCCTGCTAAAAACAACAATGACAACTACAGCAAAAAAATAGCCAAGTATTGCGGCAGGTGCCAGTAGTCCCAGCTACTTGGGAGGCTGAGGCAAGAGAATCCACTTAAGCCTAAGAGTCTGAAGTTGCTGTGAGCTGTGACACCACAATACTATACTATAGGCAACATAATGAGGACTCTATCTCAAAAAAAAAAATAATAATTTTTATTTAATGAGGCATTGCTTGTGTACTTTTAATTATTAAATATGGCTGTCTTTAGTTCTTATTTATTTATTGTAGAGACAGAGTTTCACTTTGTCACCCTCGGTAGAGTGCTGCAGCATCACAGCTCACAGCACCTCCAGCTCTTGGGCTTAGGCGATTCTCTTGCCTTAGTCTCCTGAGGATCTGGAACTACAGGCACCCACCACAACACTTGGCTATTTTTTTCGTTACAGTTTGGCCGGGGCCAGGTGTGAACCCACCATCCTCGGTATATGGGTCCGGCACCCTACCCACAAAACCACCAGCACCGCGGTGACTTTGAAATCTTTGGCTGATAAGTATAAATATTTGAATACTCTCCCATTTTGGTACCTGATCCTGTATGGAAATTAGGTCAAAAGTGATTGGAGCTCAGAATTCTTAGCCTACTATATTCAAGATAAATCTTCCCTATAACTGAGGTCTAGATAGAAGAAAGAGACCTGAGATGCCTCAGTATTGCTTGCCTAAAATAGCATTTCTGCAGCTTGAAGCTAAGGCAGAAGAAAAACTATGGTGACCTTTTTCTTTAGACTGGGATCTGGGAAGAGACAGAGCTCCATTTTCTTTGTTACACCTGCAGAGATGGGGGGGACTTCTATCACATTGAGCCTCAGAGGTCTACAACAAGTTGTAGCTTAATTGCCACAGTCTCTCATTGTTCCTACTGAGATTTCACGTATTTCCTAAAATAAATGTATCTTAATCTGGAGTATTCACTTTGGACAATTTTAAAACCTTAATGTAGAAGCCAAAAATTTTAGTGTGTTAAAGATTTGAAAGTCTATATCATAAAACATTAATAAAATTCATAACAAGAAAATGTTCCTAATTTCAGATTAGGTAAAATAGCAGAAGAAAACTTTATATGCTGTATAACACCTTTAAAAAATATTAATACAAACAGAGCTGAGAGAATAATAGTGTAGGAAAAAATTTTTCTTAAACCTGCCAAAATGTTAAAAAATAATTCTCTCTGAATAATGTGATTAAGGGTGACTTTCTAAATTTTCTTTGATACATCTTTGCATTTTTTCCTCCAAATCTTCTACAGTATTCATTCATTTCTATAACACTGGGGAAATATGCATTACTCAAAATAGTGATACCTTTTTCTAGCACCTATGCAATGTTTAAATGAATTGCACTACTTGCTTGTTGGCTGCTGGTGTGATCATTTCCCCCTCATCTTCCAACACTGCCTTTGCTGACTATGCCTTGATATTTCATGTTGATTGATATGGTATGTGACCTACTCTCCTCACCTCTGTTCCTTTCTTCATTAAGGGAAGCATGAGGGGAAGATGAGATTCACACCCAGGCAATTATTTTCTTCTGCTTCCTTCTAGCTCCAAGCTGGTACAGCTCTTGCAAGTCACACATGAAGCTCTGATAGATTCAGTAAGTGCTCACCTTTTGAGCCCAGAGTTTAACTGAACTCAGCAGGAGGTTCTCAGGCTGTTTCAACTTTTGAATAAGTTAGTTCGATTCAGTTATACTATTTTTGCCTGTAATTTCAAGTAATCTCCATTAATCCTGTGATTTTTTTTACCTTAGACCTTGTCATATTCCATATACCTATCATAGATATTCTTATTTATACTCCACTGTAAGTACATACAAATTATACTAGGTCTAACAATGGTTTTACCTCAAACTGTATTCTGTCTGACAAAATCTCCCATCAGCATCTTCTTTACATTAAACTCATCAAATATGGCAGTCTACAAATCTATTTATCTCTCCTTAGGTATCCATTAGGGAATTGGTTTTCTGTCAGTCTCAAGTTTACCCAACAAAGGCCCTTGAATCAACCAAAGTGGAATCTTAAGGGTAAATGAAAAGATCAAAGTAAAGAGAAACAAAAAGTGAGACAGACCCATAGATAAAATAACTCACAAGATTCAGATACTACTAAAACTATTTTGGGGAAAAGAACAGAATCGTTTTATTTGTGATTCTAAAGTCTATTTTAAATAGTATAATATAGAAAAATGTATAACAGACACAAAATATTTAAACACATTTAGTGAAAGAAGTAAAATGAAAATTCTATTCTAACCCTTGCTATAATTACTATAAAGTGAAATAAGATAATTATAAATGAAGTTGTCATCATTTTTAATATTTATTTGAGCTAACATTTTACTTTTAGGTTAAATATATATTGTAGGAGTATAGTGTTTTATATACTTGGTACATTTTATTAACTGTTGAGGCTCTTTGCATAATAACTATGTATAATACATTTGAGCCCATTCTCTTAAAGGACAATAGCACTATTTTAAATAACAGTAGGGGTTTATGGTGGATATGCTTCCTTTTATGACATATTAATTAATAATTTACTTAATGGCCAGTTATTAGTGTATTTCAATGTGTAAAGGTAGTCTAGCTTCTATAATTTTCAAGGTATTATATGAATACAGCTAGGTCCACACAGCCATCTCAATCTATTGATTTATCTACAAATTCAAAAACATCAGCTACTTTCTTTTAAGCCTTTCTTTTGATGTCAGCTTTTTGATGGAGTGGAAACTTCACTGGGCTTAGATTCAGAAGAATTGAATTCAAATCCGGGATCCTTGGACAATGATTAACTAGCTTTTTGCCTTTAGTTCCCTTCTCTAAGTTATAGAAAGCGGAAAACTTGAAGTCAAAGTCTTAGATTTCACTCCTGGCTCTATCAGGTGCTAGTGGTTATTTGACATTGAACATAAATCTTCATCTTTATGAACATCAGCTCCAGTTTGTGAAATGGGAGTCATAATACATACTTTCTTGAGAGAAACATGAAATAATGAATATAAAAGTGTTTTGTTAACTGCAGAGCTTTTGTGCACATTCTAACTGTTGTACACAGCACATCCATATTTAGTGCTCATTTTTATGCTAAGTTCCTGTTCTGTTTAAATGTTCAGTCTTATTGGAGGAGGCAAATACAAATAATATTCATACCAAGAGTGAGCTAATTTATGAATATGTAAATATTATAGGAGGATTGCAGGGCAAAACAGTCTAAATAAGCACAGAAGACATGTAAAGTAGTGGCTGTTGAAGGGGGAATTAAATAGAGGAGAATAAAAATGAAGCAAGAACTACCCCAGTTGCAGAGCTGTAAGAAACTGACTTTGGCTATAGTAGATGCAGCAGGATATAGGCAGAGACATGATAGGGACTGAAGTTTGTAAAGCATTTTGAGTGACAGGGAAAAGAGATTTGAAAGCCAAGCTAGGAGTTTAGACCTTTTCCCTGGTTTAGTGGGGAGTCACTGGACTCTAATAATTCTTCATTCTGAATGTAGCCAATTAATACCTATGCCTTGAACATGTTTGACACAAAATCAGGTAGCTCTAAAAGATGCCAGGTAGTTTTCATTGATAGGATTTGAATGTTTGTGTCCCCTCCAAATTTCAAGTTGCATATTAATCCTAATATAATAATATTATGAGGCGATGCCTTTAGGAGGTGTGTATGTCATGAGGGAAAAACCCTTATGAATGACATTAAGGCCTTTATGAAAAGAATATTCATATGGCTTTCGAACTTTTTCCTTCCCTTTCCCTCCCTTTCCATCACTCTGTGATCTTAGAAGCAGAGAGTGGCCCCCCACCAGACATTCAACCTACAAGTGCCTTGCTCTGATACTTCTCAGACTCTAGAACTGTGAGATATATTTATGTTTTCTATAAAAATCCAGTCCCAGATATTTTGTTACAGTAGCACAGAGAGACTAACACAAACTCCTGAGACCTGATACCATGCACTCAAGTGTCACAGTTTAATAAATGAGTGAAGGTGATATGTGAAAGAAAGCAGACAGTCTTTAAACATGTGGATTATACATATTTAGCAGTTTGAAAAAAGGATACAGTAGTTGTCTTTGTCTCATTGGGCCGCTCTAACAAAATACCTCAGACTGAGTAACTGATGCAAAGAAGAAAATTATTTCCCACAGTTCTGGAATCTGGAAACTTAAGTTACCAGCAGGTTTAGTGTCTGGTGAAGGCCTGTGTCTGCTTCAAAGATCGTCCTCTTGTTCTGTGTTCACTTAGCAGAGGGGCAGACACATTCCCTTGGGCTATTTTTATATGGACGCTAACCCCATTTATGGGAGTTTTTCCCTCATGACCTATTTATGACCTTAAAGTCCAGCTATTAATACTCTTGAGATTAGAGATTAAGTTTCAACATTTGAATTTTAGCAGAATACCCACAAGTGTCCAACCTGTAGCCTGTGGACCAAAGGCGGATTTTGTGAGAACTGATTTTGCTTGTCTGTGGCATTGGATACATGTATCACAAAAAGTATACGTGGACCTTTTCTTCACTGATCGGCTTTCTTTAGTGTTCGTGTATTTAATGTGTGGCCCAAAGCATCTCTTCTTCCACTGTCCAAGAGCAAAAAGAAACTGAACACCCTTCATAGCAGTATCAAAAATGTTATTCAAATAATGCTAAGAATTTCTCACAACTATTGATGAAAATGGCTGGGCATAAGTTCTGCAGGCATAGTGCTTTCGGAAAAATTACAGCTTGGCCTCACTGGAATATTTTGTAGATGTCTTTCTTCCAACGGTATGCTTGCACCTGGACAAGTCACATAATTTATACTACATGCATATTTTTAGCATTCAGAGTAAATGCTCAAAAATATGTACGGAATGTACTGAATGAATGTTTGGCAGAGAGTACGTTTTCCCATTTAGTTTACATAATTACACCTTTTGCTCATAATACTGACAGAACTGGCCTAATTTTCATTAAGCATGACTACAGTTTTCCTACACTAATCATATTAATACCATAATTGTTTTGTTACCAAAGAAAATGATTAGGTTGTTTTTGATTATAGTGAGTATAATATATATATTATCACATCGGTATATGTTAAATTTCATTTTTCATTTCAAGTTAAATGTCATCAACCAATAGCATTTCCTAGCTAACAATTAAGATAAGCATTTGCTCTCTACAGTTACATAGTTTATTTGAATATTGGATTTTAAATAAATTTTCAAATATATTAATTAGAATATTTCAAGAACAATTGATATTGTAAATCAGTTTTTTTATTCTAAAGCTAAGAGTACACAGAGCAGCACTTTTCCCAGTCATAACTACTGCACCATTGGTGCATAGCTACACATCCTAGTTAGTTTTTTTGCTTTTACATTGAGTATGTTAAATCTTGTATAAAACACTGATAAATTATGGCATATTTGTATATTTGAAACTAAAAGAGACAAGTTTTAGAAATTAACTTTGCCATTTTCTAATTATTTAAACACTAAATAATTCACTACTTGAATGTAAAATTAATCTACCATATTTTATTATGATAAAATATATATCATAAAATTTGCCACTTTAACCATTGTAAGTATAAAATATTTAGTGGCATAATTATATTCACAATATCATGCAACCATCACTAGAATCCATTTCAAATTTTTTATCACCCCAAACAGAAACTTTGGACTTTAAAAAATTAAGCATAGTATTACCATATAAACCAGTTATTCCTTTTTCTAGGAATACCCAAAGCTTTGACAGCAGAGACTGTAACAGATACTGGTACACATGCATATGTTTAACTTCCTGAGGAACAGTAGAAGTGTTTGCCGCAGTCGCTAGGATTTTCTGAGGTCTGTTTTGAGCATGCAGCCTATCCTGGATATGTACTCAGTTTCTAAGTTCTCCATATACATGGGCATTTTTGAATGCTTTAAATTCCCAAAGAAATTCCCTTTTAGATTTTCCTCCCAAGTTTTAGCCAGTCTATCACATATATGTTGGTGGACAGTTTTTTCTCTGGGTGGCTGAAGGTTATTCATTTGTCTTACCCTTTTGAGAAACACCTGCTGCTTCTTGGATATTGGGACCCAAGGGAGGTGAAACAGAAAGAAGTGCCTCGTGTCAGTCCTGGGGTAGCACCCCAATAAGTTCAAACAGATAAATCACAATCACACACACACTCACACACACAAATACTTTTTTTCTAAATCTTGCTCTGTTCCCTCCAGAATGAGGAGCCAGGGTCCCACGCTAGGAATGTGAGCTACCAGCATTAGGACTCAGCCAACTGTGGAAGGGGTTGGGTAAGGGCAAGTAAAATGCCACAACTTTTCCCACCATCATTAATGTGTGGTTCTTGAGTCAGCATTTACTTGGTCACTATGTACCTTTGACTGTTTCCTAGAGTTCTGACAAGGTTGATTCTGACAGTTCTTGCTTGTTTTCCAATGTTTTTATGAAGGGACAGATGTTTGGGGCTGCCTAATCAGCTGTTTTGCTGATGTCACTCTCCTGTACTGTAATTTTATATTCTAACTTGAGTGAATGAAATAAAGCTGCAAATTATAAGAAACTTACAAATTATATAGTATCAGACAGACCCTGTACTAAGTACTGTAGGAGATATGTAAATGGAAAACTGGCCCTCAACTTTAGAGATTGATAGGATATGCATATAAATAACTACTATAAAAGATAGTTTGTGATTCCCTGTGAAACAAAGGAGTCAGGAAAGTATTGATGATGATAATTTTGTTCTTGAGACACAGTCTCACCCTTTTGCCTAGGCTACAGTGCCATTGCATCAGCCTAAATCACAGAAAACTCAACTTCCTCAGTTTACATGATCATACTGCCTCAACGTCCCAAGTAGCTGGGACTACAGGTGCCTGCCACAACAGCTGGCTCATTTTCTCAATTTTTAGTGGAGATGGGGTGTCACTCTTACTCAGGCTGGTCTCTAACTCTTGAGCTTAAGTGATATCCCTGCCTTGGCCACCCATAATTCTGAGATTACAGACGTGAGCCACTGTGTCTGGATGAATGATGATAACTTTTAAGGTGGACTTTGTGGTTATATAGGATATTTATAGTTGGTGATAATGGAGAAAAAAAGCTTAGCTGGAGAGGTATCATACTGTAAAGGATGAGAAACAGAATAGAGAATAGTTCTGTTTTATGGATATGTAGGCTGTTTGTACAGTTTTAGTGGAAGATACAGCCAAATGATGATAATTACTTCTATATTTTATTCAAAAACAATGAAAATAAGAGATTTTTAAGCAAAGAAATGCTAAGATTGAAGATATTGCTTCAAAAGATTAGCTTGGCAATGATGTGTAGAATTAATTGAGAACATAACTATATGTTGAATTGAGATGGCTATAGTTTTCTTAGTGGCTGAATTCTTGTTTTTTTATATATGAGTACTTAAGAACTACTTCTAGTTCAAAAAAAATCTAACTAAATTAGTAGCTTTAAAAATACACCATAGTTTAAAAAGTATGAAACAAATTAAAGCCATTCTAGTTTTATCAAACTATGGCCTACTTTACATTTACAGAATCAAACACAAAACAACATATAGAAAGATTATATTTTACAATAAAGACTTAGATTCTCTATTAATGAATAAAGGCTAATTTATAGTGAAATATTTTTTGATCGAATAAATGCCATTAGACTGACTTTAAAAAGTTACAAGGAGGTGTAGGTAAAATTACAATGCCTTCCAGTTATAATATTTTGATTTCCAACTTAGAAATAGCTAGTACTCTCTACTTAAAGGTATTACAAAATATTAATTAATTCTGTGTCATATGTCAATGTCCATTAAGAACATGTATATTAATAGCAGACTTCTAATTTCTTCATTATGTTTTCCATATATTAATTACTTAATAAAGATATATTATGATGATCAAACATGAAGCAACTTTGTTACTAAAAATATTTCTTGTAGTTATAGTGAAAATAATTATCTGTGCTTTGATCCCTAAATATTTATTAAGTCTAGTACCCACTAAGCTGATTCTGTCTCAAACTTTTAAAATACTAGGCAACCAAGTACAACTAAAACTACAAAAATGCTAAGTGTCTTCTCAGGTATTTAGGGGATTTGAGGCTTGTATTCGGTGGTGGTGGCCTTTTATCTCCTAAAGTTTGTTGCAATACCAAATGAAGACTAAATTGGTGTAATGGTTCTATGATCAGATTAAAAGAAAAAAATAAGTTTTAAATAGTATAGGCAGTCAGGGAGGCTCTCCTGTTTGGAGCCATTCAAAACTGGGAGAATACATGTCTGCTTTGGGTATCTCCAAAAGTTAATACAACTGAAATGCTTTCTATAGAAAGACCCTTAGACCTGACTAGAGATAATCTGTAAGCAAAATCAATATATCACATCCTTAGTCAGTAGAACCTCAGGAATCACCTGTGAGTTACTTTCAGTGCAATGTGGGCTATGAATTTTATTCTCTGCTAAAAATTTATCATTATAATGGCAAAGGAAAGGGAAAAAAGAAAATAAATATATCACCACTCAAAATTAGAAAAATGTATCATTCAAAGGTAGAAACATGGAAGAATTTTTATAAAAAGTACCTCATCCAAAATCAGAGTGTAAAGGGGACAAAGTGGTGAGATTACCCAACATATAGTTTGCATAATACATCCCCAAAGGCACCGAAAACCAAAGAGTGTGGGTTGCAGGAGTCTACAGTCAGCCTACCTCTGTTTAAAATTTGTCTTTATTTCCTCCAAATAAAAACATTTATAAAAAATGCCATTCTTCTCACTAATTAACTAAAACTAAGAATTAAAGGAGCATACGAATGAAACAACAGGGGTAATGAAAATGAGAATGGAGTACAAAGTTCATATTTATTATTGATATGGATATCATTCTTTAAAAATTTATTTCAAATATTCTATAAAAGAATAAAATGAGATTAAGGAATTAATTTAGAGCAATTATACAAGATTATGCCTATAAAAATCTGGAAAAATTGAAGAGCTAGGAGAAAAAGAAGAAAAGCATAATACATTTATCATATTCCACACAGAAAATCAATAGATAATGTTTTATTTTTGACCACAAAAAAAGTATTATTTTATAATATTAACTGTTACAGAAAAAAGGAATGAAACTAGAGTCAACATAGTGAAAGAAGTCTTTAAAAAAATAATAAACTAAAAGCATGAAATAAAGTCACAAATTATAGCAATAGCTATTATAATAAATGTGAATGTTAAGCTTTCTTAAAATTAAAAATCACTTAGTTGATGTTAATAGATAACTAGATTTGCCTATTTAAAAACCCATCTAACCATCATAACACCTAACGTTTTAAAATAGTAGGCAAATACAATTAAAAACAAATTATGTTATCAAGTCAAGATCAAAAGTATGTTTTAAAGAAATACAATAAATACTGCAAGAAAGATATTTATTTAAATACTATTTATACCAATTAAAATCCGTAATACAGATAATCATGCTATGAGCCAATGCTTATTAAGAGCTTCTTATATGCCAGAAAATAGATCAGATTGCTTTCTGGTTGCTGCCTCTAAGTAAATTATTGTAAGTGCTTTCTAAATGACTGCTTATATAATTTTCACAGTTGCCTATTATTAGGTAACATTTTTTTCATGATTCCCATGTTATAAATGGGTAATCTAAAGCTTCGTAATGGAATTTGGATTTGAATCCATTCACTCAGGCTTTACAGACTTTGACCTCAACTGTCGTATGACACTGTCTCCCTTTTAACAGTTATCAAGCATCCAGTACCAAACTAAGGCATCATGTAATCAAACAAATGAAAAAATCTGGACAAAGGTCTCTTTGTGCATATATATACACCTATACACACATACAGATACATATATCTCCTATTGGTTCTGTCTCTTTGGAGAACTCTAACTATTATATGCTCTCCAGAGATATTTATACCCTAATTCCTAGACTTTCTGAATGTATTATCTTACTACATACACAGCAGAAAGGATTTGTAGGCATTTATATATCTATATACACATATATGGTTACTAATCAGTGACTGTTGAAGAGGAGATTATCCCAGATTATTGGGGAATAGACTATGATCACAAGAGGAAAAAGGCATTTTCTTCCTTTTGAGTCAGGAGACGTACAGAAGAAAGCCAAGTCAGAGAAAAATCTCATGTGCCATTTCTGGCTCTAAGACATAGAGAACCACGTGAAAAGTGTGAAGAGAGACTCTAAGAGTTCACGGTGGCCTCCAGCTGACAGATAGGAATGAAGTAGATATCTTTATTCTTCAGCCACAAAAATACTCCACAAAAACCCAGCATCCTTTCAACAACCTACATGAGTTTGGAAGTGGTTTCTTCCAAAAACCTCATTATAGAAACCCAGCTGGCTGGCCTTTGATTTCAGCCTTGAGAAACCCAGAGCAGAAAAACAAACTGTCTCAGCCCAGCAGGACTTCTGACCTATGGAAGTGAGATAATAAATGACTGTTGTTTTAAACTGCTAAATTTGTTATGGTAGCAAATTAAACTAATACAATGACATACCTGTACTCTCGAGGTGCTATGCCCTTTCTTCTGCTGTATGCCATTCATCGTAGAGACCAACTCCAGAACATGGGAGGGAACTGTGCCAGAATGTGAGTAGAAATGAGGTGGCTCATCAGACACAGTTTGGGGGAGTTATCTACATACCCTGCCCTCTGACCCTCCACATGCAAAGAAAGTACACTTACCACCTCTCAGGGCCCCCAGAGTCTCATGTCATTGTATAATAGCATCAACTTGATGTCTGTATCTTGTTATCTAATCAGGTCCAGGCTTGGATGAGATTCTTGGAGCATAGCTACTTAATACATCTCCATTGGTGAAATTACTTCCATACAACTGCTTGAGTATATCTCCTCTCTATCTAGAACTGAGGCAGTAGTTCATCCTTATGGTCCCCTACACCCAACTTACAGTGGTTGAACTGACAGAGGATAACTGTTGTAGACAACCCTGGTTCACAATGGGAGGAAACAGAGGCAAAAAGGAAACGTAGACCCATAACAATTTTAAATTTAAATGGTCAAATATTTACAGTTATAATTACTACTGATTCTTATTCCTGCCCTCAAATGTTCTCTGTGACTTTTGCTTTTGGCCTCTGGGATTTTTCATTTCTTCCTGTGTCACCCTTTCTTTTCATGAAGGGTAGCACATTTCATGCTAAATAGGTTTAATAGCTTGCCTTGTGATTTTGTGAGTCTGGAGGCTCAGAAGACCTCTTTTTGTTTTGTTTCTCTTCATTCAATTCAAACTGGTGATTCTGGTGACATGGTCTGTAGACAATATTGTAGGTCTTTTGAGGGGTTTGTTGAGGACCACTCCACTGACAAATGCATGCCCACACATCCGTTCTAGATAAGCCCCTTTTCTACCTCTTCCAATGAGATGGCTAAGGTACTATACAATTTGCATTCCTAAAAGCTCTATTTTTTTTTTTTTGAGCTAATTTATGAAACACATTTTAAAATTCTATTTAGGGCCTTTTTCTCCTGACCAAGGAATACTATCAGATACCACCTTCAACCTCTCTGAAGTCTGTAACAAAGGATTGTAAAGTTGTACCATTGGCTTCTTCTGATTTTGGTTTTGTTTTCCATCTTGAGACACTGGAAATCTTCAAAACCAGTGGTCAGCTTATAGTTCCCCACTCACATCTTACTCTAGGCATCAAGAAAAAGCTAGGGGTTATAGTCAACATTCTTATCAGAAATCTCCTCAGCTAGATCACTCACTTTGTTAGGGACATTTTCTATCTTCCTCATTTCTGTAGGTAACATGGTTGTTGAACATTCCTTCACTAAATAAGAAGGATCATCTTTCTTCCATTTTCCAATATGGTTTTCCTTACTTATCCTTAAGTCCTCTCTGGAGTCTTCTTCAGGTTTTTATCTGTTCAAGATCTTCACAAAGCTCTCTAAACCCTTCTGACTACTTCTCACTGCCTGGTTCCAAAATGGTTCAACATATGTACGTATTAGGTATTTATTGTGGTACCAGTACTTCCAGGTTCCAAAGTCTGGATAATTAATCTAGTGCTGCATAACAAATCCTTACATCAAAATTTCTTGGTTTTCATTACTTATTCTTTTTCTTTCTTCTTTTTTTGAGACAGGGTCTCAAGCTGTCACCCTCGGTAGAGTGCCTTGGTGTCACAGCTCACAGCAACCTCCAACTCCTGGGCCCAAGCGATTCTGTTGCTCAGCCTCCCAAGTAGTTGGGACTACAGGCACCCGCCACAATGCTTGTCTGTTTTTTGGCCTGGGCTGGATTTAACCTGCCAGCTCCGCAGCTCCGGTGTATGTGGCTAGTGCTGTAGCCACCTGAGCTACAGGTGCCAAGCCTCTTGTTTTTTAACAGCAAACATTGACTATCTCCCATAGTTTCTGAGTGTCAGGAATCTTTGAGTAGTTTGGCTAGAGGCTGCTGACCAAGAATCTCTCAGAGGCAAATTGTTTTCTACTACAGCAATGTTCTGCGAATGTAATTGGGCAGGAAGATCTGTTTCCAAGCTCAGTCATGTGGCTGTTGGTGGAATTTTTTACTATGTTTTTTTACTGTGTGGGATTATTCACAATACTTTTTATGTCAGGGCAGCTGGATTTTTTCAGGAAGTAATGAGTGAGAGAGAGAGAAACACCAAAAATGAAAACTGTAGTATGTGTTATAAGCTGTCTCAGAAATGATATACCATAAATTCTAACATATTCTGTTGGTCATATACACCAACTCTGGTACAATGTGGGTGGGAACTACCGAAATGTATGACTACTAGGAGGTAGGGATCACAGGGGACCTCTTCTCAGAGGATGACTTCTATAGTATACACTTTGGCCTGCAATGAGTCATGTCCCTCTTTTTAAATTTAAAAATATATATTATAGAATTATATTTTATAATGTAAGAAAGTTTGTCTTGGGGAAGGTAAGATTCTTATCCAAGATACTAAGATAATTGAAAGACTAAACCCACCTAAACCTTACAACTGATCTGAAACTTCATACCTCTTCTGCAATAAAATAAGATGCCTGTTGTTTGCTTCATTGAGGGTACACAGAACCAGGTTACATTGATTGCTATTATTAGATAAGGACCTTTTTATATTTGTGTCTTACCTGCAAAAGGTGCACCACACCTCTTGACCCCCCCCATTGCCTCCCTCCTTCTCTTTCTCAGCTTTCCCCATCCCCCACCCCCACTGTGTACTAGGACTTTAATTGTCCTCAGATCAGAATTGAGTACATAGGATTCTAATTTCTCCGTTCTTGTGATGCTTTACTAAGAATAATGTGGTCCACATCTATCCAGGATAATACAAAGGATGTAAAGTCTCCGTTTTTCTTAGTGGCTGAATCATATTCCATGGTGTACATATACCACAGCTTGTTAATCCATTCCCGGGTTGGTGGGCATTTAGGCTATTTCCACATTTTGGCAATTGTATATTGAGCAGCAATAAATAGTTCTACCTGGGGTAAAATATTGCATTGTGGTTTTAATTTGCATTTCCTTGATAATTAGTGACATTGAACAATTTTTCAGAGTTTTCCCAATGTTTTATTCTAGAACTCTTGTGGTTTCATGCCTTGTATCTAAGTCTTTCATCCATCTTGAATTAATTTTTGTGAGAAGATAGTGAGTGCCGGTTTCATTATTTTGCATGTTGCTATCTAATTTCCCAGGACCATTTATCAAATTAGGATTTTTTCCCCCAGTCTACTTTGTTGTCTGATTTGTCAAAAATCAGTTAAATGTAGGTAGATGGTTTTCTGTATAGTTCCATTGGTCTCTGTCTCTCTTTTTGTACCAATACCATGCTGTTTTGGTTATTATTAATGTGGTGATTCTATTTTTTTTCTTATGATTGCTGTGGCTATTTGGGATCTTTTCTGGTTTCAAACAAAGTGTATAATTAGTTTTTTTCCTAGATCTAGTATGACTTTGGTAACTTGATGGAGACTGTGTTGAATTTGTAAATCATTTGAGGAAGTGTGGACGTTTTAATGATGTTGATTTTATTGATTCATGAGCATAATATATATTCATAAAATTTATTGTATTCTCTATAATTTTTTTCTTCAGTGTTTTGTAGTTCCCTTCAGAGAAATCTTTCACCTCCTTGGTTAAATATGTCTCTAGGTATTTTATTTCTTAGTAACTATTGTGAATACCATGAGTCTTTTAATTGACTCTCAGCTTGACTGTTATTAGTATATAGTAATACTATTGATTAACATATGTTGATTTTGTATCGCAAGACTTTGTGGAATTTACTTATCAATTCCAGGAGATTCTTGGTAGAAATTTGGATTTTCTAGATACGAGATCATATCATCAGCAAAGAGCAGTAGTTTGATCTTGTCTTTCCCAAATTGGATACACTTAAAATTCTATTGCCTAATTGTCTTGGCTAGGATTTCTAGCACTATGTTAAATGGGAGTGGTGACAGTGGGCATCCTAGTCTATTTTTAGCTCTTAGGGAGAATGCTTTTCAACTTTTCCCCTTCAGTAGAATGTCAGCTATGGTTTTGTCATATATGGCTTTTATAATTCTGGTATATGTTCCTTTCATGCCTAGGTTTTGAGGGGTTTTATCACGAAAGGGTGCTGGGTTTTGTCAAATGCTTTTTTCTGCATCTAGTGAGATGATCATATGGTTTGTGTTTTTTCTTTTGTTTATGTGGTGAATTATATTTTTTGATTTATATATGTTGAACCATCTTTATTTGTTGATTTATATATGTTGAACCATCTTTGCATCCCTGGGATAAAGCCCACTTGGTCCTGGTAGTTTTTTTTTGATAGTTTTGTTTAATTTGGTATTTTATTGAGGAGTTTTGCATCTACATTAAGAGAAATAATGGTCTATAATTATTTTTATATATTCCTTCCTGGTTTTGATATCAAGGTGATTCACCTTGATATCAAAACCAGGAAGGAACATATACAATGATTGATTGGGTAGGATTCCTTCTTTCTCAATATTGTGGAATAACTTCTGTATTACGTGTACCAGGTCTTCATTGTAGGTCTGATAGAATTCAGCCATGAATCCATCCAGTCCATGGTTTATGTCTTGTTTTTATTGTTGGGGGGGGATTTTTATTACTGATTTGACCACATTGATCATTATTGGTCTGTTCATGGATACTCTTTCTTCCTGATTGAGTCTTGGGAAGTTGTGTATTTCAAGAACTTGTCCATTTCCTGTACATACTCTAGTTTATGCACACAGAGATTCATATGTTATTCATGGCTGATGTTTTGTATTTCTGTGATATCAGTTATAATGGCACCTTTTTCATTGCTGATTGAACTTATTTGGTTCCTTTTCCTTCTGTTTGTGGTTAATCTGACAAAAATATTTGCTAATTTTGTTATCTTTGAAAACAACCAACTTTTTGTTTTGATAGTCCTTTGTATTGTTCTCTTGTTTTTCAATTAATTTGGTTCTGCTCTGACCTTCCCCTGGTTTTGAGTATGGTTTGTTTTTCCTTGAGGTATGACATTAGTTTATCTATTTGTGATATTTATTTATTTATTTATTTTGCTATAGGAATCTAAGGCTCTGAATTTTCACATGAAGAATGCTTTTTGCTGCATCCCAAACCTTTCGACTGCTTGAGTCCCCTTTGTTGTTTATCTCAAAGAATTTTTTCCTTTCTATCTTAATTTCATTTTTGACCCAATAATTTAGTGCAGGTTGTTTAACTTCCATAACTTTAGGTAGATTTGGATGTTTCTCTTGTCATTGATTTCTAGTTTTATTCCAGGGTGGTCTGAGGAGATACATGGCATGAGTTGAATTTTTTTTGAATTTGTTGAGGCCTTTTATGTTGCCAAAGATATGCTCAATCTTGGAAAATGTCTCATGTGCTGCTAAGAAGAATGTGTATTCTGTAGTTTGGGGGAGGAATGTTTTATAAATGTCTGTTTTATCCAATTGATTTAGAGTTTAGTTTAAGTCCCTTATTTGTTTATTTATTTTCATCTTAAATTATTTATCAAGCTCTGACAGTGGGGTGTTAAAGAAACTGGCAAATCCTATGGTGCTATTTATTTCTTCACTTAGGTCCAGTAAGATTTGCATTATGTATCTGGGAGCTCTTGTGTTGGATGCGTATGTTTAGGACTGTTACGTCTTCTTGTTGAACAGCTTCTTCTACCATTATATAAGATGCTTTTTGTGTTTCTTTACCTTTGTTGGCTTACAGTCCATTTTATCTGATATGACAATGGCTGTACCTGCTCTCTTTTGATTTCTGTTTGTGGGGTGTATTTTCTTTTCATCCTTTCATGATGACTCTGTGTGTGTCCTGGTGATTTAGATGTGTTTTGTGAAGACAGTAGATACTTGAGTTATGTTTTTCATCTGTTCCATTAGCCTGATTTTCAAGATGAGCGTTAGGTCTATTCATGTTGATTGATAGCATTGATATATGGGATGTTGGTCTGTTCATACTATTGGACAGTCCCTTATTGATTTTTTTTTAACTTCTTATTTTATCATTTTATAGGAGTTGTGAGTTTTAGTGTATTTTTAGAAGGATTTATACTGGCGGGTATCTGTTGTGCTGATTTTTGTGTACAGTGCTGTTCTGAATATTTTGTGCAGAGCAGGTCTGGTCATGAACAAATTCCCTCAACGTTTTCTTGTCTAAAAAGGACCAAATTTGTCTGTCTATTGTGAAACTTAGTTTTGCAGAATACAAAATTCTAGGCTGGTAGTTAATCAATTTAAGTTGATTGAAGATGAGGGCCCAATCCTTTCTTGCTTATAAAGTTTTTGCTAAGAAGTCTGCAGTTAGACTGATTAGTTGTCTTGTATGGGTTATCTAATAATTTCCTTTTACTATTTGCATAAATTTCTCCTTCATTTTGACTTTGGCCAAATTGATTTCTATATGGCTTTGAAGGGACCTACTTTCTATGAATCTTCCTGATGTTTGATATTCATCTTATATCTGTATATGTGAATTTCTGGCAATGTCTGAGAAGATTTCCTCCATAATTTCCTCAAATATTTTTTTCATGCTTTTAACAATATCTTCTTACTTCTCAGGGATACCTATAATTTAAATGTTAGTATGTTTCACAAAGTCTCTAACTCTCTCAGTGATTACTCAGACCTTTTCATACTCTTCTCTGCCTCATTGAATTGACTGGGTTATCTTGAGAGCCTTATAGTCAAGCTCTGAGAGTCGTTCTTCTCCTTGGTTTAACCTATTGTTAAAAGTTTCAATAGCATTTGAAATTCTCTGAATGCTTCTTTTATTTTTTTTTTTTTGATTCTGTTATAGCCTGTCTTATGTTGTCTAACTCTCTAATGACATTTTCATCATTTTCATTGTTATCCTGAAATATTTTTTTGACTTTTAATTGGTTTTCAACCTTCTCTTTAATACCAATCATCTTATTTGCTATCCATGTACCAAGTTGCATTTCTGCTGTTATTTCAGCAATTTCCTTGTAGGTAGAGTCTCCTACTGTAGCTCTATTGCATTTTCTTGGGGGTGACAATATATTTTGTTTCATCATGTTGCCAGGGAATTTTTGCTGGTTTACTCTCATGTGGCTTCTCTTTGGTTATCTCTGGGTTAATAGGTATGCAGGACACCTGTTATCCTTTTGAACCAAGTCCAAAAGGGACAGAGCCTTAGACTTAGGCACAGTGAAAGCTTCAGAGCTGGCTCAAGAGATTTCAGGGGCAGAGCTACCCATATAGTCTCTTTAACCAGAATGGAGACTTCTGATAGCCAGTCACCTAGACAGGAGTTTCTCTTAGCCTTGCAGGATCTGTGTAGGTGGGCCAGAGCTGCTGGTCAGCCAGAGTTCTCCCCACACACCTAGGACCCACTTGAGCCTGTTCTCCAAGGTGTTCAGCGTGGTGCCTGTTATGTCTGAGGCTCCCCCTCTTTTCAGCTTCCATGCCGGGGAGGAGGCATGCTCAAACCCCAGTCACAGGAATCAACTTAGGAGACCATCAGTTGCTCCCTAACCTGGCAATGGTGATGCTAAGGTTATTACGGGATTGGGGTTCTGAGCAATCAGGATTTCATCAGTTGCAGAAGCCTCATATTGGCAAGCCCCAGATCTCTGCGGTACCTGTTGTCTCCTGGAATGTCTCTGTATAGACTCTGAGCAGCTCCCTGACCAGCTCAGAGGTCTGCAATAGAAAAGGGAGACCCCTTGCCTATTAAGTTGCCTATAACTTTTGTTTCTTTCCTAATAAACAGCGTTTCCTCAGGTTGCCTCTATCCTGCATCCTTTACCTCTTCCCAGCAGTGTGCATTGTGTTGGGTAACCCAGCTTACTCTCTAAGATGGTGGATAGTACTTATGAATAAGAATCAGCTACACTGGGCGGTGCATGTGGCTTAAAGGAGTAGGGCGCTGGACCCATATGCTGGAGGGGGCGAGTTCAAACCCAGCCCCGGCCAAAAATCGCAAAAACTGCAAAAAAAAAGAAGAAGAAGAAGAAGAATCAGCCACACCATGTTTGTTTGTATGAGTAGATGCTCTGATGATCTGTAGAGTTGTTCTCCCTCTCAGTGGTTTATGGTTGCATGAAAGAGCCACTGCCAAGATATTCTTTTATTCCTGTGGTGGGCTCTAGTCTCTCAAGTGGAGCATTTGTGTATCTCAGGCTTTCAGTGGGTCCCTGTGGCTCCCAGAGGGTTTCTTGATTTCCACCACAGAGGAGGTGGGTGGAGAAGAAAGGTAGAGCCTGATTAAGTTGTGTGAGCCTGGAAGTCTTTGCAGAGCCACAGCAGGGCTCAAGGGTTACTGTCCCTGGGTTCTAGGGGAAGCTGCTAGGAGGAATGTCAGGACAGGCTCTCCAGATCAGAAGAGGTGTTTGTGGAAGAGAGGGCCTAAAAGCTCTGTTGCTATGGTGCTGGGCTGGGCTTCCCAGTCAGCAAACCTGCACATCTTTCCCATAGGGAGAAGTGGGTGCTCTCCCAGGTTGTCACAACTTGGGCTCCCACCGTACTCCCCCATCAGTTTTATCCATGTGGGCTCCCTTACCCCCGAGTCCTACTCCCAAAGCCTCCAGCCTGCATGTTTGAGCTCTTCACATGTATTGCTACAAAATACCACCAGGTAGGTAGTTCCCACATTGGGCACCCCAGGTCAGCTATAGGTCTTCAAGGGAAGAGCCATGGACCCAACTCTCTGTGGAGAGCTAGGCCTGGAATACATGCCTGGTAGAGAAAGATGGCCACTCGCCAAATTCTCATCTCAAACAGTCCTCCCATTTGAAATGGATTAGGGATGGGCCCCAGTTCTTGGTTAGCCCCAGCCCCTGAATGTGCCACACCTGGTTGCCGTAGCTCTGGAGGATGTGCTCTTTGTCACCAGAGGAGCCATCCTCTGTCAACAGGGCAGTTTTCCCTTCAGTGACAGATAGGCACTCTCTCCCAGGTCACCATGTCTCAGAATCCCACAGTATTCTATCAGTACTGTCCATGTGGGCTCTTTGCCACCCAAGTACAGTTCCCAAATCTCTCTCTGTGATAGACACCTGAGCTGTATCTATTCTCCTCTCTCCTTTATCTGAAATCCCACCTTTCCTTTGGGACGGTCCAGCAAGCAATGTCTCTATTGGTCATCTTCTAAATTTATTTTCACTGACTTAGTAGCTACTTATTAGAGAGTCAGATTGATTTTATATTAGTATAAAGAGCACAACAAACTCATTATTATTATTATTATTATTATTGGTATTTTTTGGTTGGGGCCAGGTTTGAACCTACCACCTGTGGTATATGGGGCCAGCACCTTACTCCTTGAACCATGGGTGCCACCCAAAACTCGTTATGTTTAATATATTCATTTTCTAAAATGTCTTTGACATACTATAGTAAATTACATGATTCCATTTTCATAATTCTCCTAGAAATACATATTCACATGCTCACAATCAAATGGGTTAGTTGACCAAAAATTTTAAAGTAAATCAATTTAATTTATGAAGGTATCTATTTTCTTGGATTAAAATTTGTTTCTAATTTTTTATACATTTAAAAATATAATATCTTTTTTAATTATATATTTTTCATGAAAAAATGTGAAACTTACAACAAAAACATAGACAAGATACTAAATGTATAAAAATTAGCAACTAATATATGTTATAGCAAAATTGTAAGAAATACATTCTTAGTAAAATTTAAAATTATGTTATATGTTGGAGCTCTAGTTAATATTATATTTAATTTGTACCATTTTAAGTTAAAGTTATCAACTTATATTCTGAAGTCAGCAAATTACAGTGGTACCTCTATAGTTGGCCTCTGCCCCACATTGACTAGGAGAGTTCTACTATATATTGAGAGTAATTTCATGAATAAATACAGTAAGAGACAACAATTTGTTTTTATCCATTTGTTTGAAATCATTTTTATTGCAATAAAAGACCCATAAAATACTTTCTCAGTTTTTTCCTAAAAGCAACTCTAAGAATCCAATTGTTTATCTATATTAACTACATTATAATTTTTTTTGAGACAGTCTCACTTTGTTGTCCAGGCTGGGTTCAAGTGATCTTCCTCCTTCAGCATCCTAAGTAATTGGGACTATAGCTGCCTGTCACAATGCTTAATTTTTCTATTTTTAGTAAAGATGGGGTCTTGCTCTTGTTCAGGCTGGTTCCGAACTCCTGAGCTCAAGGAATCCTCCCACTTCTGCCTCCCAGAGTGATAGTCATAGGATTATAGGCATGAACCACTGGGTCCAGCCTAAATTATATTTTTTTATTCTTGCTAATGAATTATTAGCATGCTATTACTTTAGGAATTGAAAGCAAGATAGGAGATGCTTTTGTATTTTACATTTATGTACAAATTTAGAAGCACTTTTTAGTTCTGAAAAGGAATAATAACAATGACTATTTGGAAATAAAATATATCTTCCTTTATAGAAAATAAATGCACACGAACAAGAAAAACCTTTTACTAAGGTATAGTTTCTGGGGGCAGGGATCGTATAGGGAGAGAAAGAGAGAGGAGAGATGAGAGAGAGATGGTATACATGGACATGGTCTGGTTCACTCAAACTGATAAAATAACAAAGTATTAAACTCAAAGACTTTTGATAACACAAGAGCAAATGATAATTGAGCAAAATATTATAGTTGAAAAGTTGTCATCTAAACGGTTTAGAGAAACCACATTCTTTTCTCTGTTTTTGATTTGGTAGTTGAGACCAACACAAAATTTCTATGAAAGGGTAAGTCATTAAAAAGTTGTAAATAGATCATAATGCACAGTACGGCCTTTGTAAGTTGACCGTCCAAGGGACTGTAACAAACTTGTCCACATATGGAGGTGGTTAACATAAAAAACTAGGCCTACTGTACTGATACGTACATGTGATGCATGTCCACTCTATAAAACTTGGGTCAGCTCAAGGAGGTGGTCAATGTAAGGAAGTGGTCAACTATGGAGGTTCTACTATAATGAGCCTTAATATGAAAACCTTAAGCTTATAACTTTTTGCTCCTGATTTAAAAAAAATAAAAGATAGTTGTACCCTGTTTTATGGATTTAAGGTTAATAACATTAGTCAAAAGTGCTAAATATACCATTATGGTAAAGTCACTTAAAAGTTTGGTATTTTGTAGCTGAGTGTTGTGGTGAGTGCATATAGTCCCAGCTGTTTGGGAGGCTGAGGCAAGTGAATCACTTGAGCCTAAGAGTTTGAGGTTGCGGTGAGCTAACACTCCACAGCATACTACTTTGGATGACAGAGTGATACTCTATCTCAAAAAATAAAAAATGTAGGGGTGGTGCCTGTGGCTCAAAGGAGTAGGGTGCTGGCCCTATATGCTGGAGGTGGTGGGTTCAAACCCAGCCCCAGCCAAAAACTGCAAAAAAATAAAAAATAAAAAATAAATAAATAAATAAATAAAAATTTAAAAAATGTAAAAAAACTTTGGTATTTTGCTTTGAAATTAAGTTAACAAGTTTAGACTGAGACAGTTAAACCTGTTAATAAAAATTTTGACACAGCTTGTTTTCCAGAAAAAACAGCAATAATTTGTAGTCTCAGTTGCCACTTTATGCCAAGTTGTATTGGCATCCTTTGTTTCTCAGTGTGATTTTACCCATGCCTTAGGTTGTCACACCTAAGAAAAACTGCTTACATTTTCAAATTTATCATAATTGTGAAGATGCTTAAAGGCCTATGATGTTCAATGAAAGAAAAATTTGTGGGCACCAATTACTTCACTATCTACAAACAACATGAGTTTATAAATCAATGGTTTCACTCTCCCCAAATAAAGCTGATTTCCCCTGAGCATCAACAAAACTTTATTATGTTTTTCATTTAGCTTGCTTCTCATTAGTGAATAGTTTTAATTGTGTGCCGTGACAATAGGGTGAGTGGAGGAAGCCTAAGAACTACCACATTTGTCCTTCTGTGTTTGGAACATAATATAGATAACAAATGATAAAGACAATGCCTTAGAATCCCAAGCATAGGACATTGGAGCAAGCATGCATGTTATTGTAAATTCCTGCCTATATCACATACATCAAAATAAAAGAGTAATGAATGGAAATAAGCTGGTGGAACTGAGTGGGATTTTCCGAAGAATTGAGAGATTTTGAGACTAGTACAGCATTTTTTCCATGTGCTAGCAGAAATTCCTAATGGAAAATTGAATGCTGCTTACATCATTATTCACATGAATGAATGTGATTGAAATAATGAATATGTTATTCTATCAAATCCAATTACACAAATATTATCAACTGAGTAAAAAATGTAATCGCTGATTAGAGAACTTATTACTGTGGTTCTTCTTGATATGTTGCAAATTGATATTGCATATAGGACTATACCTTATTTATGACTTATGGGAAGAAAATCCTTGGCAGTTTATGTACACACAGCCATGAGTACACATATATGTGTGTATATGTACACAAACTGGGGGTGCCAAAAAAGGCATACATGTTTTAAGCGATCTTGTTGAAAGTAAACACAATCATTCCCAAAAAGTATATGAATTGCAGGTAAAATGGATGTACACAGCATGTCTAGGTACACTTGACCAGTAATGGTACCTTCAATTCAATTTCAAAGTAATACATAGATAACCTCTCTTAAGAAGTGTATACACTTTTTGGCATCCCCTGTGTATACATAAAAGGAATGCAATATATCAAAGCCTTCTCTGTGTCTTTTAAACTTGAATGATCGAATAGCAAAACTTACTATAACTCTCCACCTCCACCACTTTTATGACTTCTCCAGCCTAGTAAAACAACTCTACAGGTGGCCATTGTCTCTCTTACACAATGTTATATTTTCAAAAGACAGCACAATGCATGGGAAATGGGAAACAGTCGGTGGATCACTCTAGTTCAAGCATCTTCTGCTTTCTGCATCATGGTGCCACGTGTGTTTTGAGAAGGTGCCTTAATTACATACAGTTTTAATGAAGCAAAAGGAGTAGAGGAAGAAAAAAGCCGGCATCCTTACCACAGCAGCACAACCCTCTGCGAAGTGGCCTTTGGTCCTTTACCAACCCCGTCTGCAACCAACACTCTAGTCCGGAGGCCACTGGCCTCTCTGCTGCTCCTCTAAATTAGCCTGTGCCTCAGTGATTTTGCTCGACCTGGAAATTGCTTCCTTGGTTATCACATGGTTCATTTCCTCACTTCATTCAAATCTCTTTTTATGAATCATCTTATTAGAGAGAACTTCTGCTACTTTTATTTTTCTCTATTAAACTATCACAATAGGTGTTTTACATATTCGTTTATTGTCTCACATACACAAACACAATAATAAAAGCTATGTGAAAGGAGTGGTTTGTCAAAACTGAACTATGTTCCAATGCTTAGAATTGAGTGTGGAAAATAGAAAGCCTCGAAAAGTTTGATTTATAGAAGATCAGATGGTAATGTGCAGGTGGTTTCATCTCTATGTTCTCTTTTCTGTTCCAAGGATCTATGTTTCTATTTTTGTGCCAGTACCATGCTGTCGTGATCACTATAGACTTGTAGTACAATCTGAAGTCTAATAACCTGATGCCTCTGATTTGTTTTAATTTCCTAGAATTGTGTTGGATATTCAAGTATTTTTCTGGGTCCATCTGAAACAAAGAGCTATTTTTTCAAGTTCTCCAAAGTATGACGTTGGGGCATGTGTTAAATCTGTAGATCACTTTGGGTAGTATGGATATTTCAACAATGTTGATTCTTTTCAGCCCTGAGTGTGGTATGTTTTTCTGTTTGTTAACATCTTCTGCTATTTCCTTTCTCAGGCTTCATAGTTCTTTTTGTAGAGATTGTTCATATCCTTTGTTAGGTATATTCCAAGGAATTTCATTTTCTTTGAAGCTATTGTGAAGGGAGTTGTGTATCTGTCGAATGAATGAATCAAGAAGTGGATCCTTCACCTCCCTGTTAACCAGTTCTTCTTATTTGCTTGTTTAACGTAATTGGCTTCTAGGTAAAATTTCTTAGGTAATAAGTTCTCCGAGTCTAAAAATAATTTGTTAAGAAAAGTTTGGTTTATTAAAACTTGAATAGCTAGGTAGCACAAATTCTAAGTATTTTTGATGTCATGGAAAATAATTCTATTATTGTTAATCAGCTTACAAAAACAAAATGAAAATAGTTTATAAGTCCATTCCTGTGTCCAAGGATTGACAAATCTATTCACAAAGATGAACCTAATATTTTACTGTCAGTAAAATATTTTCAATAAATGCTCTTATTATTTTGCTAGAAAGCTCATATAAACTTAAATCCTTTATTTTGAATTAGCTTCTCCAAGTAAAATCCCAGCAGAAATGTGCACAAAGGCACAGAAGTCAAGTGGACATAATCTGGAAGCTAGAACCATGCAAACTTCTATCTAGACACATACTGGAACAATAACTACTCCTGTCAGGGTATGTGCGAAAAGGGAGGAAATGAAAGGGTAGAGTACTCAAACAGGTAGTCATCCCACTAATCAATTCATTTCCAGACATGGAAGTGGCCGAGGCTGAAGGCTACATCTTCATGAGCTCAGAAAAAGAGCATAGCTATGAAGGAAATGATCCTCTAACATGTGATGGTTACACACTAGTGAATTGCTGTATTTTATGGCATAAATGATGGTATATTAAATTGGTAACTCTATATGAAGAAATTAGAAATTTTTTGCACTGCAAGAAATATGGACTCAATATGTAGATTTTCTGTAGTGATTAACATCAGGCAGGAAGTAGTACATGCAAAAAAGTGAGGCTTAGAAGTGCTATAAGAATATGGACAAAAGGATTTTGTTTCTTCTGAATTCATAAGGGAATACTTCACAGCAAAAATGAGATTTGAAGTAGGAATTGAGAGTTGGGGACAGTTTGGATTGCCCAGGGTCTAGAAAAACATTCTAAGATGAGCAAATTGTATGACCTCTGGAGTAAAAATATTAAGAATCAGTGCATAGACAAGTATGGAATAAATATATTTTTTTCACTATTTACTTTAGTATTTTCTTTGCTATTTTTTATATTCATTTACTTATTAATGAACTATTCAATTCTATCTTATGTATTTGTCAAGATTAATATTTTTTAACATACATATAAACACATATAATTTTAGAATTGTATTTTAATTTGTGTTTGTCTTTATATTTTAGTTTAAATATACACTAAAATCCATGAAAAACTATAATGTATTTTAAATAAATGATGAAATTGAAACATTATAAATTGCTTATTTTTAAACCTATGAAATATATAGTGGTTACTAAGAAACAATTAAAACGATTTATTAGAAAAGCTCAGCAACAGACATGTTATACACTGCAGGAAACTTTGCCTCCAAACAGGTATTTTCATATTACTTTCAAATTAACAAATTTTCTGATTTTAATATTTTTTAGGAGATATAATGGGTTTTAAACTATGCCTTATTACTAACTTGTGAAGTTGGGAAAAAAGAAATTATATTATGTAATTATAGCAGTTTAATAAAACATAATATAAGTAAGCCATTGTCTTTCTTAAACATTCCAGTTAACTGAAGACAGTTTCTAGTCAATTTTTCTGCCTCTGGTATTGCAGAAATTTTTATGTTTATTTTATGTTAAAAGATGGACAAAATGAAATGTTACAAAGCATTTATTTTTTGATCTTGAGATCTGATCATATTTATACTTCATGGGAATCTTAGGCTATTTATACTTCATGGGAATCCTAGTGAGGGAAATAGAAGGATATCTAAAGTTTGTTTGGTCAAGGTCATGGTAGTCTTCATCACCGATCATGCATTATTTTTATTCTTACATTCACCTTCCAATTATTGATTCATATATGTATTTATTCATTCATTCCTTTTAGTCTGAACTCTTACCATGTGCTAGACATCATAGCTTGATATTCAGACTCTTTTTTACCTGGTCTTGAACTCTGTCCTTACTGCAACTCAGGCACTTATATGCCCCAACTTGTATGCCATACTTCTTGCCTGCCTATCTTGTCACATGTGGATTAGGACCTCAGAGACTCACTAACATGAGGGAGATGGACAGGCTAAATTTTGGATCTAGTAATTGTATAATCCAGATCTTCTATACTGGTTCATGCTATGTATTCTTTTAAACTTAGATTGATTTTTTTGATAAATTAACTTTAAAACAAATAGGTTTGATAAATCAGTGCATATGTTTTATTTCTGGATTAAGCTTACTAAATACTAATTCATAGACTAATATCACTATTCAAATTCCCATTTTTAGCTCTCTGGCTTCTGTCTGAGTCTAGATTCCTAATCTTGGGCAATTGTAACTTTGCCCACTTGGCTGGCTTTTAATTTTCAATTAAGCATATATTTGGCACTGTGATGAAGGACTACATGGAACTCTGCACAGAGTGAAAAAAGATATGCATACTTTTAACCACTAAGGACTGAAATTATAATAAATGATGTTAAAAACAATATATAAGAGAAGAACAGCATATAATTGGAATATATTATAAAAAAGTTTCTGAAGTGGGGGGAAACACTGTATTTAAAGTATTAACATCTTACACTTGTAAGAACTAGCTAACTGAAGAAAGAAAGGGATTCAAAACCTAGGGGTCAGATCTATGAATATCTAATTAGTGGTATAAATTCCTAAGTTTTATAAGGGGTTGTTGTAAATGCTTTAAATAAGCCAAAAGCATTCATACAAATGCATACTATGAGTGCTTGGTAAAACAAATGCATACAAAATCAGTAAAGATATAGAAAAATTGAGTAATACTATCAATCAAATTTCCCTAATTGAGATTTATAAAGTACTCCACCCAATAACTGCAGAATATACATTCCTTTAAGTACATGGAACATCACCAAGATAGAGTGTATGTTGGGCCATAAAAGAAGATCAATAAATTTAAAATTATTTAAATCTTACATAGTGTTTTTCCTGAATAAAACTGAATTAAATTAGAAATCAATAGCATAAAGATATCTGGAAAATCTCCAAGTACTTTAAAATTAAACAACATATTTTAAATAACTCAAGGGTCAAAGAAGAAATCTCAGGAGAATTAGAAATAATCTGACCAGAATGAAATTTGGACATAATTTTGACATATCAAAATTTATAGGATAGTATTCAGCAAGGTTGCAGGATACAATTTCAATACACAAAAATCTATCTTATTTCTATACACTAGTAGTGTACCAGTATAGCAACGTTTAAAAAACAGCACTCATAAAAGCTACCAAAATAGGAATACTTAAGTACACATCTGACAAAACATGTATGGACTTCATATGCTAAAATCTACGTGCCACTTACGAAAGAAACCTGAGAAGACGTCAATGAGTAAGAGATATATGAGATTTGCAGTTTGGAGGACTCCATAGGGTAAAGATGTACATGCATTCTTGCAAGGTTGATATATATGTAGTTTTAATGAAATTTCCTATCAAAATCCCAGCAACGTTTTCTTGTAGAGGTAGACAAATTATTTAATTGCGTAAAATGTATGGTTCTATTATTGCAGCTAATGAAATAGGCTGGGGAAAGCTGCACAGCTAACAGGCCAGGAGATTCAGGGGTTTGACTGCTGGATCCAAACTCCAGTTTGGGCCAAGTTGTTGGATTGTGTCTGATGATGGAATTGTTCTGCGATGAATTAAGCATCCACAAGGATGAGCTGGATTATATAGACTAAGACAATAACATTCATCTTCCAGGGAGTTACCACATGTTTTGTGGGTCCTAAGTCTACATATTGGGACTTGGGCAAATTGATGACACAGAATGCAGATTTCTACTTTCTCATTTTCCAAGAAGGATTTTCCTAATATTTATTTGCCCAAGTAATAATATTTATTTCTTTCCTCCACTTCCCCATAGTCTACCATACAGAAGATAAGATCAACCCAGTCTGTAAGAATCAAGAGCAAATACCAACTGTATTTTATCTACATTTGAGTTATCACATGGTGAATTATTATGGGGTCTTCCTGTTTTTTTTTATATATATATATAATTCTTTTTGTTGTTGTTGTTATTAAGACAGACTCATACTTTGTCACCCTCAGTAGAGTGCTGTGGCATCATAGCTCACAGCAACCTTAAACTCTTTGGCTCAAGCAATTCTCTTGCCTCAGCCTCCCCAGTAGCTTGGACCAGAGGTGCCCACCACAACGCTGGCCCCAGAGCATGTGGCCAGCCTCCTAACCACTGAGCTACAGGCGCCCAGCCTTTTAAAAAATTCTTGTTTCAGGCCGGGCACCTGTAATCCTAGCACTCTGGGAGGCTGAGGCAGGTGGATCATCTGAACTCAGAAGCTAGACCCCATCTCTAAAAATAGCTGGGCATTGTGGTGGTGCCTGTAGTCCCAGCTACTCCTGAGGCTGAGGCAAGAGGATCCCTTGAGCCCAAGATTTTGAGGTTGCTGTGAGCTATGACTACCGTAGCTCTCTACTGAGGGCGACAAAGAGAAACTGTGCCCCACCCCCTAAAAACGATCTTGTTTCTAGAACTCTAATTTAATCATTTGAGCATGCCTTTAGTATAAATCCTACTCCTCATGACCCAACTAATCCTCAGGGTCATTTGGGAACGGTGTATTTAAGTAAGATACGACTTCTAGTGGAAACTATTTCTAAAGAAATAATCAAGATCCTGCCTCTTCGATACGTAGGTAAAAGATGTGAACTATATTAATTAATATTTAGCCAGCATTTATAATTTTCAAATTGCTTTTGATGTTTTTTTCATTTTATGTTGAGTATACATAAATGTAGGGAATATGTGTGATTTCCATAGTCATGTAAATGGTAGAATTGATTTATGAGCCCAAATCTCAATGGTAGTATTCTTTTTATGAAACTTGAAGAAATGCAGTGTTCCTAAGTAGTCATGACAATATATAATGTCAACATTGCAACACATCAAAATTACCTTGGATTTTGAAATAGCCAATATCTTTGTATGACCTTTGAATTTATTACAATCATCCATATGTAATTCCTGCTTGATTTCAGAAAGGATTGGACATGGTATGATTTTTATGTCTACTAGAAAGGTGTCATATCTAAACTATTATCCCCTTTTATGTTTAAATCATTATTTCTTGCATTGAAGCAAAGTAATTAAAAATATATATCATTTCAAATGGCAGAATTATATAAAAATAATACACCTAGAAATGGGTTTTATATTTACCCTAGAATATTGTTATATGAATATGGGTGATAAATTTCTGTTAGCTGAAACACAAGAGTTGTATTGTGGAGAATGACCATATTAGAACAAAAAGGTTAATCACTTTTTTTGCAAAACAGTTGATTCTTGAACAATGCAGGGTTTAGGGGAATCTATCCCCCCTACAAAGTTGAAAATCTTAGTACAAGTATATTTTCACTACCAAAATACTTTATTACTAATAACATATTGGTGACCAAATCCTTACTAATAATATAAACAGCCATCAGTTGACCCACAGTTTGTATATATGTTATGTATTATGTTCTTACAATAAAATAAGCTAGAGCAGTGCTTGTTGACCTTCCTAATGCTGTGACCCTGTAATACAGTCCCTCAGGTTGTGGTGACCCCCAACCATTAAATTATTTTTGTGGCTACTTCATAACTATAATTTTGCTACTGTTATGAATCGTAATGTAAATATCTGATATGCAGGATGTCTTCAGGCGACCCCTGTGAAAGGGTCATTCAACCCCAAAGGGGTCGTGACCCAAAGGTTGAGAACCACTGAGCTAGAGGAAAGAAAATGTGAATAAAATGATAAGGAGAATATATATTTACTACTCATTGAGTGAAAGTGGACAGTCATAAAGGCCTTTATCCTCATTGTTTTCACCTTGAGTAAGCCAAAGAAGAGAAGGGGAAATGTTCATCTTGCTGTCTCACTGGTAAAAGAAATTTTCATGTAAGTGGATCTGCACAGTTTTAACCCTTATTCAAGATTCAGTGGTATAACCGTTCATAACATCTCTTGATAAGACACTCAAAAGATGCTCCATATGGAATTTTTAAAACAGCTATGGAATTTTGTCACTTGAGTCACTTCACTTTCTTAAAATAAGCTTGAATGATGGCACCAAGAAAAGCAGTAGCCTATAGGAACGACATGGGTGGGGGTCTTCCCAATTTCTTCTTCTATAAGTCCTCTTGCTCCTAACCTTTTTATGGTTTGGCATCTTCTCATGAATTCCATCTCTTCACCTGACTCCATATACCTCTCATACCCTGCTCCTTTGGGTCGCCTCACATGGTGCATGCTGCTTGGTCAACTTCTGATACTCCGACTGCTAGAGCTGAGACAGTTATAAATCACACGCCCAACTACAGCCAGTCTACATTTTAGACTGATTTAAAAAGCAAGGAATAACCATGCAAAACTGTTTCCTGGAGGCTTCAGTGGGTGGGTATCTTCAGTGGATGGATAATATTTCATTAACTAGTTGGTTACAGATTAAAGTGCAGAGCAGTAAGAAGCAGTAAGAAGATACGGCACAATCAAGTTAATCATTAGGTGAATGGTTCACCAGGGCAGTGGGCACTACCACTCTCAAGAGGACATGTTGATAATTCAGAAGAGTTTTTCTTTTTCAATAATTTATGGGCACTGCTGTCATTCAGTGGGTGGGGCAAGGCAGGCCAAATATGTTGCTCTGAGTAGGGTACTCCTGGTGTACAATGAAAACTTGTTTTGTGTTTCACACAACTTCTAAATGCCCCCATACACATCCATGAAGGTGAAAGAAAAAGCCAGTTTAAAAATTTTTATTATATTTAAATTTTATTCTAAAATTCTATTTTCAGTCTAGACTTCAACTCTACTTTAAAAATAAACACAAAGCATTATTTATAAATTTTCCTGGATACTGTTTTTCAGGAATGCAATTACTCTTTAAATCAAGAGAATATTTTACTAAATTTTTATCAGGACTTTGTCAAGAATTATTTGCCACTGCAGAAAACCACCCCATTAGCAGTAGGACGACTTGAATTGGGTTTCCTAGACAGCGCACCTTAACCATTTGCATTTATCGCTGTCACACCTTAATGATTCCACATATACGTATGAGACTGACCCTATCATTATGTCTCTTAGTACTGTTGGGACTGAGCATTTATATTTTGGAAAAAACATTCTTTTGTTGTAAATTTCTTGCTGTTTCCTTTTACATTACAGTTAGGCTAATACATTCATTTTAAAAATTATTTTATATTAATTTCACTTTAATATAATAGGTGGAATGTTAAATATATTTATTTTTCAAAGAGACCATTAAATCTCATAGAATTAAGAATTACTGTGTGAAGCAATAAAGCAAACTGCTACCAAGAAATAGGTACAAAAATTGCATTCTAAGTTATTTAGCTGAACAAAAGAATTGCTAATTATATAAGCCTGTAGAATATTTCCATCATGTGTAAATAGTGCTATATATAAATGATAAAACAAAGTTATACAAAAGTTGGTCTTATAATACAGATATCTAATAGGCCTATAAGTCATCCTTACCAACTTTCAGCCATGCTGACCAGTCGTGTAATGAAAATGGATGGCACTTGAATGAGAAACAATTATGTGGCTATCTGAAGAAGAGTGGTCATATCCAAAGATGAACAAAATACCTCAAGCAAAACTAACAGCAACATAACGAGCTAAGAAGTGACAGGAACAAACACAAGCAGATCATGTTGACCTGAAGCAAGCGGAATTTGAGCTGCTTCACTGCTTCATTTAAACAGAAGAGTGTGCTCAGCATGAAACTGAGAGGCAGCTTACAGAGAATGACACCCTGCAGGTAACAACTGCTGCTAACACCCAAAGGACAGAATATACAGCATGTATATTTATTTGTTTATGCAAATGTGGGGAAAGGGTTCCCAGACATGATTCAGCTTTTTCAGACCCATTCTAGTGACCGGGAAGCATCAGGGTCAATAGCTCAATCACACAATGCAAAAAAATATTGCCATATGTATATGATCTAAGGGAAGAGCTGAAGTCATTTTAATAGGACTACTGCCAATATGCCAGTTGTGTTTGTATACATAATTTGCTGATTGTGGTTGTTATTAGAAAGAATAGGTACCCCAAACTAAATACCCCAAGTAATGGTACTGCCCATTTAATCCCAGTTTATTTTTGGAAATTGTACCCACATTGAGCCCAATTTCAGACTCTGCCCAAATAAAAGGGGGATAGCTAATTTTAAGGGAAAGAAATACTGGCTCCATAAATATCCACATAGCTTATAAAAAAGATTTTCTCAATAGGAAAACAATATTTTCTTGCATAGAATCCAGGCTTTGTTTAAGAAACATATTGAATCCAAAGATAAAGTATAGTAAAAAATAATAGGATGTGCTTCTTTATTGAAATACTGGTAGTTTCAAATTCTTGACATGAATAATTGGATATGTCATATGTAAATCTAACCAAAGAATAAAACAGAGGTCATAAAATGTAAAGACATGATAGGACGGATTTATAACTTCATAAAACAAACAGACATTTTAATATCTTAAACTGACCACTTTGCTGTGCTTGTGTATGGGCCACCACCACAAAGTTCCGTCCCTGATTTGAACGCATCGTACATGAGTGGAAAAAAGCACATGGTGGATAAAGGATACAAATGTCACTCTGTTTATGACAATAACTAATCAATTTGTGATGCAAAACAGCAGGTAGAAGTTAAAAAAATTAGTGTGACACGATGATACAAATACCAAGAAAACATGTGTGGGTTTTTTTCTTCAAACTGGGTTTTATATTTCTTACAAAATAGTTTTCTTTAAGGGCATTCATTAGTTTTTGTTTATGTGATTTTTATGGGGGGGAGGTGTGACTGTCTATTGTGATGACAATAAAATGTAATGTGCCCTAATATAATCCACAGTGATGATGGTGAGAAACACATGCCAGGTGACATATTTTAATGGACTATTGAATAAATGACCAAGAAAACAGAGAACTTCATTTTTAAGAAATAAAGAGGCTATTGAGCAAATAAAGTGGAGATGAGATAAGTTCTTAAAAGATTCTTAAAATTCTGCAACCTCAGAATGATAATATTTCATTAACTAGTTGGTTACAGATTAAATAGGAGATCCTATTATAAATTATTTGTCATATAGTTCAATTATAATTTGGACAGATATTTCAGAAAGCAAAGATTATTTTTTTAAGAAAATTGGGGAGCAAAGAGAAAATAATTACTATGATTACTATGAATGCTTTTGTCTCCGTTCACTGGATCTGACATCTGACTGATCTGCTTGCACGCCTATTTATCACTCATTGTTTTGGGTAAGTACTTTCTAGTCTGAATTTCGCTCTCTGTCCTACAGTGATAATAAGAAGGAAATAAAATGACTATACTTTGTCTAATTATATCAATGGAGCAAAATTATTTTTATACTCAAGAACAAATCCAAACATGGATAATTCAACTAAATCATATAATTTAAGGGTCATTACAAGCTCCTACTGATTCTGAGTACTTGTTTTTACACCAGTTCATAATATTATTTGTGTCTTTTCTTATACGCATTATGATCCCAGCAGTTGGAATAACGCTGCTTTAAAAAAGGGCTTTATCATGGTATTTATTTAGTATTTGTTATCATATTTAGGAAGTAAATATTTAAATTATGCTCTAGTGGAATGACATGGTATTCCTCGATCAAAACCTCACATGTAACCCATAAATATATAATTGCTGTGTATCCATAATCACTAAAAATTTTTAACAAAGAAGAATGGGAGGTAGGATGCTAATTAAAAAGAAGCTTTATCACATGTGCCCATTTTTCATCAGCATGGATGGACTGATTAATTAATTAATTACTCAGCAAAGCCTGACCTAGAATAGTGAAGTAGACAAGCTGCTAAGTTTGTGTTAGAGACAGTAGCAAAAATATATTAGGGGATTAAGGACCAGCATGGATATAAATAATCAGGTGGAATTCCATGGAAGCAGAGACTAAAGAAGCTTACAGAAAGTATAAGGGGTCAGGAAAAATAGATCCAAAGTTTCAGCACAACATGGCAATGCTGATTTTACAGCAAAGTCTGGTTTTAACTTTTCTATGTTCTTTCTCATTTTGCCTTTAGCAACATATATAAAATTACGTTTAGTTATTTTATGAATATACTTATTTTTACCATGTGTAAATAAACATTTGCCTACAAATCAGGTTTGTAAGAAATATTGGATTTTGTTTTCTGGAAGTCAAGGTAATTTAGACTGAGTCTCTTTCTTGTAAGTCTAGCTGGAAATTCTACCTTCATTATTCTTAGGGTATCCCTTCCCTCAAATGGTGCCATGGCTCTAGGGCCTTATTCAACACTGGCTATCAGGAACCTTCCCCAGGCACTGGTTACCTGGCCACTGCTGAGATGTCCAGTAAGCTGGGATACTGGTGATGACTGTTAGTACTTTGATGTCATATCTGGAGCACCTTGGGTCTGAAACCTGCCTCTCAGATATATCACATGGCCTTTCCCTCTGAATGCTTTCCTGCTTACAGAGCCTGACAATCATACATATCCCCTTCCCATTCCAAGGAAATCCTGCTCTGTCTTTCTCCTGGTCCTTAAAAGCTTCACTTAGCTTATTTCAGAGATAACTAACGTGAGTTTAGGGTTGTAGATCACAAAGATCAAATCTTTGCACATAGTTTTTGCTTTCTGTCCATCCAAAATTCCAGAAATAAATGAAAAAGTCTTCAGTGGAAAAAACTAGGAAAAATCACCAGGAATATAAATACAAATTAATATTTCAATAAATTATCCTGCCATAGAGGAATAACCTCACATTGATATCACCAGGAACACTAGTGATAAGGAAATTAATTCCAAAATACAATTTTAAAATAAATACCTAATGGCTAACTTCTGACAAAGAGTTTAGTCTTATATGCATGTAACTATTTTAAAGAAATGGAAACTAAATCATATTTAATACATTCTCTTAAGTATTATGTTTATTTAAAATGATGAAATTATACATAATTAGGGCTATCAGGAAAATCAAGAATATTTGGCCACTATATTCAGTATAAAGAGATATTGAATAAAAGGAGGTATAGCTCGGCCACCAAATCACAGGTACTAGGGTCTGAAAAGACGGAAGAAATCCTATTGAGTTAATGAGAAAGTTTGACTAATTGAGAAATAAAATATGTGCTTAATTTGTGTTTGCCATTCAAGAATTTTCATTTCTAGGGAAGGTATTTATAAAGAAATATATCAGATTTGAAGTTCAAGCCAGGTTTAATTTTATTACTTTGAGTATTTTCACATTGGCTGCCACAGAGACTGAGGCAGGATGTTTGCTAGAGGTCAGGAGTTAGAGACCAGACTGAGCAAAGTGAGACTCTCACTACTAAAAATAGAAAAATTAGCTGGGCGTGGGAGTGTGGGCAGGAGAATTGCTTGAGCCGAGAGGTTTGAGGTTGCTATGAAGTAGACTGAAGACATGACACTCTGGCTGGTATAACAGAGGGAGACTCTCTCCAATAAAAAAAAAAAGAAAGAAAGAAAAAAAGAGTTTCACATCGCTTCGATACTTTCCTGCCAAAGTTACCCATCTTCCACCCTTGCCTACGGTTGTTACAGAATTTCTTGCAGAGTAGGAAGAGAAGAAAATAGTAGACAGATGGGGGACTCAGGAATGAGACCGTGCAGATAATTCTGTATTCTGTGGCTTTTAGATATTGACAATAACTCAATGTAAAGTATTATTATAATACATTTATTCAGTCTAGAAAGGTGAGGATTAAATAGCAGAAAGAGGGAGATGACTGGGAACTCACTTCAGAAACAAACTTCTTGTTTTATCATTTTACATAAAGTCATTTCTGAAAGACCCAGTTAGCAAAAACAAAATGAATAAAGTCAAGAGGAATGCCGTGTACTTGACATGTTGTGGCAAAAGTAAAGTTCCCCAATAGGCTTAAGTATTTTCTCACATTTACTTTACCTATAAATAGCTCATATCCTCATTCAAAACTTTAAAAATGCTCACTTCTGTTGACATTTTGAATCAACACAGTAGAAAAATGCAAGCCTTAGGCTGATACCATCAAGAATGGTAATAAAAGGTATGTCAATTTAATACTCTTGAGGAACTTTGATTCCTAAGAATAAGAGTGTGAATTAATGTTAGAAATTTAAATTGACAATTATATTGATACTTTTAGATTAGAAAATAAAAACTAAATTACTAGCCATTACTGTGCTTTCTACAGTGGAATTAATTATTGTATCCTTTTGTTGATCATGTAAACTTTACTCTTTTAAGGTAATTCAAATTCATATAAATTTTAGCGCATTTATTTTTAAACAATAGATTTAAAATTTTAAGTCCAAAGGGAAGGATAGTAGTTTTAGGTTGAGTATTGGGAAGCAGTGGTGTCTCTTTAGACAACGTGAAGATTCATAATTTCATTAAAAATAACAAGCATTTTACTGAGTACCTGTTCTGGGTTACTACTCTTTGGTCATGGACGTGAAAGGTAAGACCAGAGTCCTCATGGAGTGTATATGGCTGGCAAGTGCAAGAGGGAAGAAGAACATAAATAATCAAGCTACTTTAAGCTGGTGATTATTGGCATGATATAAATAAGATGATGTGACAGAGTAGTGGGTGTTATAGGAACATTCAGCTTCCTAACCTTTACTGTCAGAAGATAGCAAATTTTGAAGAAAAGCTCTGGAAATGAAGAAGCAGCTAGTTGAAATATCTTTTCTCCCAACAACTAGTCCCTGGATGATCTAAGAATTTCCCCCTCATTTCAGCCATGCTTTCTCTACTCTGCTAGAGGCAAACTGTTTGACCAGCAATCTTGCCTTTTGTCATTAACTTTTCCCATTCCCAATTTCTGACTAAGATCTTTCAAAGGGTTGATGTGGCAAGGAAAAGAGACATAATATATCATGTATCAGTGTGGCTACTTGTAAGCATATTACATTAAAATGCTTGGTAAAAAGAAGTTTGCATAAAAGATTTCAGAAGTGGTTTTTGGATTTACAATATGTAAAGTTGTACCTCTTTATCAGCTTACAGTTAATAATGAAGTTGATCACAACCATCTTTAAAGCTAATTTATTTCCTTTTATGTTTAAAGCTCTTTCTTTTTATCCTAGAAGCATATGGTATAAAACAACCCTGTTGACTATATATAAAAAGCAAAACATTAAATGATTACTTGATGATTTTAAATATGGAATTTCTGCAAGGAAAAGTTCTTTTTAAGAAATAATATAACTGCAGAATATAAAAAAGCAGCACCACATAATTGAAGTTATGAGCTTTCATTCCTTCTTACTTAAGTCTGAAGTTCTGGCACCTGAAGGATTGACTTTCATAGTTGTACACCATAAGACACAAGTTCTAAAGCATAAGTAACCATTTTACTTAGTCTATTAACTTTCAGAACCCCAAACCAAGTGAATCAGCTCAGAAATAATGACATTTTACTTGTGACTCTTTCTCTCCTTTATAATATTTAAGGAAAATAATATTTTAACTCAATTTAGATGATGGCATATACAGTACATACTTAGATTGTATGGATGGCAGCCAACAAACCTAAACTCTGAAAGTAATTTGCCAAAAGAGAAATTTGGTAATAAATAAATAGTATACCTCTAATCCTAGAACTCTAGGATACTGAGACCAGAGGATTGCTTGAGGTTAGGAATTAAGAGACCAGCCTGATCAACAGCAAAAGCCAGTCTCTACTAAAAACAGAAAAATGATTGAGGCGTGATGGTGTATGCCTGTAGTCCCAGCTGCTTGGGAGGCTAAGGCAGAAGGATTGCTTGAGCCCAGGAGTTTGAGATTGCCATTAGCTATGGTGATGCCACTGCAGTCCAGCTGGGGCAACAAACAAACAGAAACTTTATTACATCCTTAGGAACTGAGAGACTTACATACATCCTCACATTCATTCTTACTCTATGGGTTACCATATCAAATGGGCTGGATTTAAAAATAAACAATTAGATAATAAAGGGGATTGTTATAGAAATTTTTAAATAATGAATGTAAATGTAAAGGAAAATAAATTCTAGATAAACTGAATATGTCAATTAGGGCTCTGCAGAGAAACAGAACCAGTAGGGTCTGTAGAGATACGTAGAAAGAGATTTATTCTGAGGGATTGTCTCATGCTGTTATGGAGGCTGAGAAGTCCTACTATCTGGAATTTGCAACCTGGAGGCCCAGGAAAGTTGGTGGTATAGTTCCAGTACAAACTCAAAGACCTGAGATCAAGAGGAACCAACTATATAAGGCCTGAGAACCAGGACCTCTGATGTCTGCAGGTAGGAAATAAGGATGTCCTAGCTCACGAAAAGAACAATTCACCCTTTTCCTTTTGTTTTATTAGTGCCCTGAGTGGATTGTATGATGTCCTTCCACACTGTTGAAGACAATCTTCTTTATTCAGTCTATTGCTTCAACTGCTAATTCTTTCCAGAAATACCCTCACCAAAATACCCAAAAATAATGTTTGCCAGCTGTCAGGATATCCTTAGTGAAATCAAGTTGATACATAAAATTAACCATCACATTGAAAATATTAGGCATCAGGCAATGGTGTGCTTGTAAACCCATTCTCATAAAAATAAAGGTCCTAAAAGCAAAGTGGCAAAATAAAAACCCAGCGGTGTCTGTCTGCACAGACTAAATTCAAGAGCTATCCACAGAAGTATCTTCAAAAGAACCAAAAATCAGATGGGCGATCATAGTACCTGGTTTTAAGGTAATATTTAGAAAAGACACACTTAAAAGGTCAGGAAAAACAGTTTGTACTGCCAACGCCACCACGCCCCCATCCCAAGACAGTACTGCACCACCAAGTGAAAAGAGAATCTGTGTGCTCCGGGGAGGGAGACTGATTGTGATTGTAGGACTTTGTACTGGAACTCAGTCAGGGCCATCCTGTCATAGAGGGACACAGAGAAAAGGACACAGTTTTGCCAGTGCCCATGTAGGAACCATTTAGACAAGCCCAGCAAAAGGAAAATCTGGCCCAGCAATAAAAATCTGAATTCTGGCTAGCCCGACTACTGGCTGACTTCAAATTATACTACAGAGTTGTACTGAGCAAAATAGCATAAAAACAGACACACAGAACAGAGGAACAGAATGGAGAATTCAGAAATAAACCATATATCTGTAGTGAATTTATGTATCTTTGACAAAGGTGCCAAGAACATACACTGAGAAAGGATAGTCTCTTCCATACATAATTCCAGGAAAACTGGATATTCATATGCAGAAAAATAAAACTAGACCCTTATATCTAACCATAAACATTAAATCAAAATGGTTTAAAGGCTTAACTCTAAGAGGTAAAACAATGAAACTACCAAAAGAAAGCTTTGGAGAAATGCTTCAGGACATTGATCTGGGTAAGGATACCCCCAAAGGAAAACTGAGCAGTCTCATGTTAGGTTTAAAAGATTTTAAATAGCAAAGAAAATAATCAACAAAGGGAAGAGATTATCCACAGAATGGAAGAAAATAGTTGCATACTATCCATATGACAAGGGTCTAAAAACCTGAAAAAAAAGATATTTTCTCCTTTTATCAGTAGTCCTATTAAAAAGGGACAAGGGATCTGAATAGACATTTCTTAAAAGAAGATATACAAGTGGCCAATAGGTATATGAAAAAAATACTCAATATTATTAATTATCAGAGAAATGCAAATAAAACTACAATAAAATATCATCACACCTCAGTTAAAATTGCTTTTATCCAGAAGATGGGCAATAAGGAATGCTAACGAGGGTACAGAAAAAGGGGAACCCTCATATACTACTGGGGAGAATGTAAATTAGAAGAATCACTATGGAGATCAGTGTAGAGGCTCCTCAAAAATAAAAGCAGAGCTACCACATGACACAGTGATACCATTGCTAGGTATATATCCAAAGGAAAAGAAATCAGCATATCAAAAAAAAATAGGCTATTGTGAATTGTGCTTTCATGTTTATTGCTGCACGATTCTCAATAGCCAAGGTTCAATTAAGTGTCCATCAGTGGATGAATGGATAAAGTAGTTGTGGGACATTTACACAATGGAATATTATATTGTCACAAAAAGTCTTGCCATTAGCAATATAATAGAAAAACTGAAGAACATTATTTTAAGTGAAATAAGCCAGCAAGCCAAGCGCAGAAACACAAATCTCGCATGTTCTCATTCATATGTGGGACCTTAGTATTAAAACAATTGACCTCATGTAGACAGAGAGCAGAATGATGATTATCAGAGGTTGAGAAGGGTAGTGAGAGGGGGGCACAGAGTGGAAATATTTAGTGGGTATGAGTATAGTTAGATAGATGAGTTGAACAATATTTGATAGCATGGCAAAGTGACTATAGTCAACAATAACGGTATAAATTATGGTATACATAAAAATAACTCAAAAAGTGCGATTGAAATGTTCCTAACAAAAGGAAATGATGTAAGTCCTTGAGATGATGGATCCCCAATTTACTCTGATTTGATTAATGTGCTTTGTATGCATGTATCAAAACATCAAATGTGCCCTATACAGATATACAATTATTGTGTACTGATAATAATAAGTTAAAAAAAAATTAAAAGGAAAAGAAGGGTCCTGATCAGTAGCATTTGACAACTTCCTCAGTGTACACATTCTCACCCTGACAAATTTCAAGGTCTGAGTGTGAGGTCGTTGAATGTGGAGTTAGGAATGGAGGTTTACCGTTGTCTCTTGTGAAGCAGTACAGTGCAGTGCATGACTGTATTAGACTAGATAATATTTGTTTTATCTAGATTTTAAAATATTTCCAATTCACAGAAGTTGATTTATATAGCACTGTGAGGATGGGTTAGCATAAATTATTAATAACTTTTTAAATAATGGCTATTTCACCTGGAAGCAGTAAAACATTCCAAATTGTTACTATGTATTGAAGACAGTATCTATGAAATTTGTATTTTTTTCTGCCTGTAAGGCGTAAAATGTAAGCTGATATTAATGTTATGCTGTATGATGAGGAAGGTAGTATAGATAATGGTTAAAAGCACATAGTCTTAAACCAACTGAGATAAAATCCTTTCTCTAATATAGTGTAATATTAAGGTTCTTAGATTACCTAGATTCTTTATACTTTAGTTTCTTTAACTGTTAATTGGAGAAATTATAAATGTTGTTCTTGTTATTTAAGATAGTTATGTTCTATAAAGTCACCATGAACAATGAATTATTAAATACTGAATTGTTGCTTGCAGGGGAAATATAGGGTTAGTTTCTTACAAGCTGATTCATTACCAATCCTGACAGAACATTATTTCATTATATTTCTGTTTAAAGATAGTTTCTTTAATATATATTTCAGAATCATTAACATGGACCACATGGAGAACAGCACTCTAACTCAGATGTGGACAGAGCTGGCCTCAGACATGCGTTTTCTCCCTAAGGCACATGACAGCCATCTTGACCTTAAGACCACTGGGCAGCAGGGCAGCACTGTACTGAGGGACTATATTAAACAGCAAAATTACTAACAACAAAAACTCAAAAGTGTGAAAATATGACACTAACCCAACTATGAAAGGGACATTGTTTATAGTATGAATGTTGAAACAAGAAGGCTGAGCTTTGCGTTATTTGTCACATTTTGAAACGTGCAATGACGACTCACATTTTTCACCATTCTGCACGTACTCATGTCAGCAAATGATCACAGTAATACTCCAAGTATTAATTTGGGGGTTATTGTCAAATATAAACAAATCTGGATGCTAGGTATAGTAGTAACATCAAATTTTCATAAGCAATATTCTATTGTAAAAGGGAAGAGGGTCCAGCAGGACCTGTACTCAACTTATATGTGTACAGGGGGCTTGTTAAAGGGAGAATTAGGATATAGGGAGAAGAGTGAGTAGGGACTTAGTAGAATCAGGGTAGTGAAAAAGACTTCAGAGGGTTGGAGCAGTGTAAATGAGTTTATCCTCCACCAGAGACTGGAGACAGATGCTCTGTCCTTCCTGATCATTACATTTTAGAGGAATGGCTTTCAGGACCTTTGAGAAAGATATTCCTGAATTGAAGGAGATACATAGATTTCTCTGGGAAAAGGGAAGGACTCACAATTGTATGCCCTATTTATTATTTATTTCTTTACATTAGGGCAAATCCTTTTGAGTAAACACCAAAAAAGGATGTCAGGGTTTATCATCAGGCATTGGACAGAACAAACAGTAAATTCTTTTCATAGCCCTGAGCTTTCTCAAGCAGGCTCTTCCAGGACTAGCGTCATCTGAAGGATGTAGGCTTGAGTTCTTGGAAACTATATTAGTGTCTATTCAGGTCTTTTATGTGGAGGTTGTGGATGATGGAAAAAGTCAGTTGTACTGAATGTCTATAGTTTGTATAGGCCAAAGTTGAAGCCTCGTCAAAAAGAAAGTTCCGAGGTGACTGGCTAGAGTTTGGTAAATTATGGAATTTTCTTTACAACTAAATTTTATCAAGAAAGCAACTTTGCAAATATGAAATCATAAGTAATGAGGGTCAATTGTGCTACACATCATTTTTACTCAATTTATGTACATTGCATAAAAGAGTAAGCACTCATAAATCCCAGTTTAAACTATAATGTAAATTGTAGAAACTATTGAGTTATACACTTACTAGTTTTGGTCTGTATCAACTTGCCCAAATTGCCATTTTGATATTTGATATTCCTTTTTCTTTCTTTTATTATTATTAGTTTTTTAAAATTTATTGTCGGAGATTCATTGAGGGTACAAGAAACCAGGTTACACTGATCGCATTTGTTGCCTTGCCCCCAAAAGGTGTGGCACACACCAAGACCTCACCCCCTCACTCCTTCCCTCTCTCTGCTCTTCCTTTCACCACCCCTCCCTCCTTCTTTCTCTCTCTGCTCTCCCCTTCCTCTACCCCCACTGTGTCATTAATTGTCATTAATTATCCTCATATCAAAATTGAGTACATGGGATTCATGCTTCTCCATTCTTGTGATGCTTTACTAAGAATAGAGAAGGGAACACTTTTACAATGCTGGTGGGACTGCAAACTAATACAACCTTTTTGGAAGGAAGTATGGAGAACCCTCAAAGAACTCAGGCTAGACCTCCCATTTGATCCTGCAATCTCATTACTGGGCATTTACCCAGAAGGAAAGAAATCCTTTTATCATAAGGACACTTGCACTAGACTTTATTGAAGCGCAATTTACAATCACCAAAATGCGGAAACAGCCTAAATGCCCACCAACCCAGGAATGGATTAACAAGCTGTGGTATATGTGCACTATGGAATACTATTCAGCCATTAAAAAAGATGGAGACTTTACATTCTTTCTATTAACCTGGATGGAATTGGAACACATTATTCTTAGTAAAGATATTTGATATTCCTTTTATTTTATATTTTCTGTTTTCCAATTTGCTGCTAAGCTCTATTTCTTTGTTTTTTCACTGCTATCATCATATACTGTTCTGGACTTTTAAACCCTTCCCTATATACATACTCTTTGAAACACGTTTCAGTTGACTATTTGACAAAGTTGAGTGAGGACTTAAGGGTCTTAGTGAGTTCCTAGCTCTATTATGATCATTTTATCTATTCACCTTTTGCTTTTGAACTCAAGATCCCAGAGGTGTTCCTGGTATCTGAAGTTGTCAGGAAGCTGTCCTTTATGTAGGGTGGATGTTTATGACTATTTGAGAGCAATATTCAGTATAAGTCTTTATCCTCAAGGGTTTTGGTTAAGAACTTCTCTTGTCTGGGAAGCATGAACCAGTCATGTTCTTAGACAGAGATTGTATGAATTTTATGAGAGAACTTATGTCAGCCTCCACAGTAAATTTTATTTAGATAGCATACCCTTCACTAAATGTTGAACTAAGTTCTATGATCACAAAGAAACTATAATATTATGAAGTACTTTATATTATTTTTGGAAACATAAATAATATATGTTTTCATTATAAAAATGTTTACTTTTTAAGTCAAAATTTGGATGTTACTTGAGGACTCTGCCTGGCTAAAATGCAGAATTTTGGTGGCTTCTTAAAATACCTTATATGTAAACTTTTATGAAAAACTAGAAAGTGAGGAAATTATTCTCTGAACTTGGATGTTATGAATTATAGAATGGGGATTAAAATAAGTTTCATTTATGTTCATGTTGAATCATTAGATTTAAGTATTTAATAAAGAAGTTTTATTTCAGATAAGGTCATGATAAATTAATTATATGTTGGTTCAAGTATATAAATACCATTTATATTAATATAGGGTTAATATAGTGATACATTCTAGTACTCCCTTTCACAAGAAAGATACATTTTTGACCCATTTTCTTCATATTCCCCCCCCAAAATCTTGCTGTTGCATTTCTCTAAATGTTCTATAATTCTATTAATCACTTCATTGATTAATAGAATTAATTCATTGATTCTATTAATCATTTCATTGACCTGCATTTCATACAAGCCTGAGGTTTAGAGGTGACACTTTATATTCACTATCAATAGTATCAAATAAAATAAATGCATCAATGGAAACAAAAACTTTGAAATTTAATATCTCACACAAAGGAAAACTGTGTTAAAACAGTTTCCTCTTAAAGAGTTAGCATATGTATGGAGATATACTTTAATTGAAAATGTATCTGACCTAGGAAAGTAGATAAGTCTGTTTTACAATAGGTTGACAAGTTACAATAGGTAGAAAAATAGCCATTTTTAAGTTACCAGAATAATAAGTTAAATCAAGGGTACAAAGAAGGGGAAGAGAGAAAACAGAGAGAAAAAAAGGAAAATAGGAAGTAAGTTAAGAAAACTATTGCTTGTGCACTAACTTCTTCCTGTAAATGACAGGGAAAGAGGAAAACAGAAAATTGCATCAGGCTTCGGTGTTTATATTTTTGAAAGAAATTTGCAAATCATTTTCATCCTTTGTGAGGCTATCATGCTCCATCACTTTAGTCCATTTTCACCTTGCAAAGAAATTCTGAATGGGCTTTCCTTCTCTGGCAGCTAATTAATCTCTCACAAGCCTGTTCTTGCAAGGCTGTCTGCCAGCAATGCCTCACACTTTAAGCCAGTGACTCATAAGCAGATTTCCTCCCCTCTTGAACAGTTCTTTCTTCCCTTAAGCTAGACGAAGACCTAACTCTCTATTCTGTTTGAGAAACTGTGTGAACTTTGTAGATTTGCTCCCTCCTCCGCACCTCCATAAATGAATATATAGCAATTCCAAATAATTTACGTGGGCTTTAATGACAATGAGCAAAGCCTGAATATAAATTATAACAGAGTACAATATTTTGCCTAAATGCACTTAATATTTATTTAAAGACATACTTCTCTATATATGTGTATTTATTAGATTATCATTGTGATGACACAGGTATACTTGTATTTATAATATTGTTGAATTTTCCTGAAAATACTATTAAAATTGCAAATAAAATAATTTTTAGATTAATTAATGAATTCTGTATGTGAATTTTTTAAAGATGAGAGTATAATTGTTTGAAGATTGAAATACATCAATTAAAAAAGTGAAAATTTGATTCGAGTTTACTTCTGTGTAATAAATACAGTCTTTTAAATAGTTACTGCTACTGAACTATTATATTTGCATGCAATGATGCTTATGTAAGTAACTGGTCAAAGTCTGTTTCAATAACAGCCTAAAGTAGGTTACATATATTAATATCTTCATATTTTGATAATGCTATTTACAGACCATCTTTCTTCTTCCCTCAATATCTTCATTGCTTTTATTTACTTTCACTTACTTTTCTATGAAATCTTTGGTGGATTTTTGCTCTTTCTGAACACTTTTTGGATGTTCACTTTCCTTTTTATTTTTTTTCTAGATAAAAACAAAGGTCAACCCAGAAACTCTGTAATGCATACCTTTAGAAAGCTGAAGACATAAGAGAAAGGATCACTATAGATATTCCATTATTCATAGAATAAGTGAATGTATATTCCAAAGTATTTGTCATATCTCAAATATCAGGAGAGTGAAGGTAAAAGGAAAAAGCATTCTGACAAGCTATATTTATTTTTATCTAATAAAGGGCAGCTATTAAGTATTCAGTTCCATAAGTTTTGAGAAATGTAACTATGAAATGTGTGCACCTGTAAGATGTATGTCCCAATAACTATGAAGACTATTTCTAGAAAATTTCCCTCTGGCTTCATTTAATGAAGGCAACTCCCCATAGCAAATATGCTTCTTGTTTCTATAAGCTCAAATGTCTACTGTTGAACTTCACATAATGAAATCATGTACATATGCTTTTTGTCCAAATTCTTTCATTTAATCTTCTTGGGATTAAAACATATTGTTGCAATGACAATGCAATGGTTTATTATTTGTTTAGCTGCAATGTAATAAGAGTTAATAGTACACTGCTTCTATTATGTATAGACATTAAAAATATATAATTTCACATGAACCCCTATCCGTTTTGGTATTACTATCTGGTAAATTACATCTACAAAGTTTGTTTTGTAGTTTTTGGCCAGGGCCAGGTTTGAACCCACCACCTCTGGTATATGGGACCAGTGCCCTATTCCTTTGAGCCACAGGCACTGCCCTGCATCTATAAAGTTAATATACCCTCTAATACAATGTTGCTATTTTTATTTTAGTCAGTAGTTTCTCAAAAATTCAGAAAAATATATTTTATAATATTTACCATCTGTTGGTCATTTCAGATGCTTTCATTTATTTCTGTACACAAATGTTTTCATCTGGTGTCATTCCATTCTATTTGAATAACTTCAGCATTTCTTATAGAAAAGATCTGCTGGCAATGAATTTTATTAGCCTTTATATATCTGAAAACTTGTCTTATCCTCATTATTGAAGGTTTTTTTAGATGAATATTAAATTTTCAGCCCTCAGAAATGTTATTCTGCCTTCATTACATCTGTTAAAAAACAGGCTGCCATTTGTATCATTGTTCCCGTTGTGTTATGTTTCTTTTTATCTATTGCTACTTAGGATTTTTGTTTTAAGTTTTGCTTTTGACAGTTGGGTTATGATATATTTAGGTATATTCTGTCTGTTATTAATCATGTTTACATATTGCTGAGCTTTTTGGATCTGTGTGTTGTTTCATTCATTAAATTGAGGAATGTTTTAGCCATTATTTCTTCTAAAATGCTTCTATCTATTTTCTCCCTCTCTCATTCTCTCTGATCTTCCTTGGAAACCTTAATTATATGTAAGTTAGACCTTGTGAAGTTTTCCCACTGATGACTGAGATAGTATCTGTGGTTTTAAGAAATATTTTTTCTGTTCTTCATTTGAGATAATTTCTATTATTCTCTCTTCAATCCTTCTAATCTTTTTTTTTTTTCCGGCAGTTCCAGTCTGATATTTTGCTCACCCAGTGAAATTTTTATTTCATGTAGTATACTTATCCATCCTTCCCTGGGCCCCTCTTTTTATATTTTCATTTACCTTATGAGAGTCTCATAAGGTAAATGAAAATATACCTCATCTCATAAGGTAAATGAAGATTCTTGATCTTATAGGTAATGTACTTATAATACATTATTTGAAGTCTTGGTCTTTGCTTTCTAATGTTTGATTTAGGAATTTGTTTCTATTATTGTTTTTCTTTTCTTCTGTGTGTCTTGCATTTTCTACCTCTTCACATATGTAGCAATTTAAAAAAATTATATTTTGGATGTTCTTACTGACAAATTTTAGTGGATATATATTAGGTTGTCTTTCTGAGCAGTTTAATTATGGGCAGATCATTTTTGTGTTTCATGCTTGGTTTCATTATTTGTTAAGAGAACTCTACTTTTGTTTTTGAGCTTAGTCATAAAGATGGCCCTTAACTTCTATGATAGGGACGTTCTGGAATTTCTAAGTAAAAGTATGAGGTACTCAGTGAGTACTTTCCACTTCAGCTAGGAATAAAAGCTAACTTTATTTCTTTTTTTTTTTTGTAGAGACAGAGTCTCACTTTATGGCCCTGGGTAGAGTGCAGTGGTGTCACACAGCGCACAGCAACCTCCAACTCCTGGGCTTAGGTGATTCTCTTGCCTCAGCCTCCCAAGTAGCTGGGACTACAGGCGCCTGCTACAATGCCTGGCTATTTTTCTGTTTTGCAGTTCAGTCGAGGTCGGGTTTGAACCCACCACTTTCAGCATATGGGGCTAGCACCCTACTCCATGAGCCACAGGCACCGCCCTAACTTTTTTTTTTATTTACCAGTGACTGACTTCTGAAACTGTTGGTTAGCTTTCAACCATAGAACAGGAAATCTCTGCTAGGCCTGGTAGAATTCTACTCTGCAGGAATGCTATCTAAAAGTTGGCCAAAATGCATGGTGAATTTTCACTCAAGCCTTGCCATTTCCAGCTGAACTCCCCTTTCCTGAGTACCTTGTTGGGCCAGACAAAGACCTTTGGGCTTTCTCACCCTTGCGATGCTTCTCCTAGATAGCCTTCCCTGTACACAGTTGAGAAGTCATGCTACGTAACTGCTGCTTGGCCCTTTGCCTCTATTCTTCCTGCTGGGCATAAGGATGCGCAGGCCCTCTGTTGTGCCGGTTGCAGATTGTGGTTGCAGACCTTCTACGTACCTCAGCTTCCTGGCCATCAGGAGCTGAATCAGGGAAGATCTCCCATGTTGCTCACCAGCCCCAGCCACTGTGAGCTGAATAATGTTATATGTGCCTTCCAGTGCTGAGTTGCTCTCCAGTATGTCCAAATCAGAATGTTTGCGTTCCCCCTGTGCTGCAAATTCCATGCAACTCAACAGCCCAGATCTTTTTCACTTCTTCTTGAGATCAGTGAGACTTCAGTTCTACTGGGTTCTACTTCTAATTTGTTAGCAGGGAAGTGCTTCCAACTTGAAAGTCAAGGAGGGTTGAATTTTCCTTCTCTTAAGTGTTACTACCCTGTGCTGTATTAATAATGTGTGTAATTTTACAGCTGTTTATTGAGAGAGAACTGGTTACTCTTTCCCATGGTTGGAAGCACAAATCCTAATAAACCATTTTTTTGTTTGTTTTGTTAGACAAAGGAGGTAACGCAGGCAGGTGAGGGAGACTGAAGATGATAAGTCAGACAGGAGCATTTAGAGTTAATGTACAACCTGTGGTTCAAGGGTTTTCGCAACAAACTACATCTATACTTTATTTTTTTATTATTATTATTAAATCATAGCTGTGTAAATTAGTGCAATCAAGGGGTACAATGGGCTGGTTTCATATACAATCTGAACTATTTTCATCAAACTGATTAACATAACCTTCAGGGCATTTTCTTAGTTATTGTGTTAAGAATTTATATTCTGTATTTAGTAAGTTTCACCTGCACCCTTCTAAGATGAACCATAGGTGTGGACCCACCAATTACCCTCCCTCCACCCCAATCTTCCCCCTCCCCTCCCTTTCCCCTTTCCCCATATTCCTGTGCTATAGTTGGGTTATAGCCTTCATATGAAAGCTATAAATTAGCTTCGTAGTAGGGCTGAGTACATTGAATACTTTTTCCTCCATTCTTGAGATACTTTGCTAAGAAGAATATATTCAAGCTCCATCCATGTAAACATGAAAGAGGTAAAGTCTCCATATTTATTTAAGGCTGCATAGTATTCCATGGTATACATGTACCACAATTTATTAATCCATTCGTGGGTCGATGGGCACTTGGGCTTCTTCCATGACTTAACAATTACGAATTGGGCTGCAATAAACATTCTGATACAAATATCTTTGTTATAATGTGGTTTTTGGTCTTCTGGGTATATGCCTAGTAAAGGAATTATACGTTCAAATGGCAGGTCAATTTTTAGATCTCTAAGTACTCTCCAAACATCCTTCGAAAAGGAACATATTAGTTTGTATTCCCACCAGCAGTGTAGAAGTGTTCCCTTTTCTCCACATCCACGCCAACATCTCTGGTTTGGGGATTTTGTCATGTGGGCTAATCTTACTGGGGTTAGGTGATATCTCAAAGTAGTTTTGATTTGCATTTCTCTGATGATTAAGGATGGTGAGCATTTTTCATGTGTCTGTAGGCCATGTGCCTGACTTCTTTAGAGAAGTTTCTCTTCAAGTCCTTTGCCCACATTGAGATGGGATCACTTGTTCTTTTCTTGCTAATATGTTTGAGTTCTTTTTTAAAGTTAAAAAAAAGTAGAAGAAATGAACTTCAGGGATCAAATCAGTAACACTCAGTGAGAAGTTTTTGTAAAACACAACAAATCTGAGTAGAAGTAGTGATTCCCTTTCCCTCCTTCCGCCAATTAATCTTCCTAATTTACCTCCTTTTGCCATTAATCTTTGGCAAATAGCTGACCTCTCACAAAGATAAGTCGCAATAAAAGGAAACCAACTCATAGCTTATGAAGAATTGCAAAAATTGAAGAATAAATGAATGTAAACCAAATTTCAATTAAAAATACAATACCCCCAAAATCACCTAAGTAAAGGTATCAAATCAAAAATTCAGATGAAATTCTATATTTTCAAAGAAATTACTGAAATGCTATATTTTAAATTGCTTGTAAATAGTGAAACAAAACATCAAAAGAGCTAAAGCATTTTTTATGACTTTATAATAGAAGAGGTACAGATGAAAAGCAGACTGAGAAAGATCAAGAAATAAGTGAACTAGAAAGCATAGTTAAGCTTTTGATTGCCCTCCCCCACCCAGCACACAAATAGAATAAGCATACCTGAGAGTTATAAATAACAGTGTTAGAAAATTAAAAAAAAAAAGAAAATGAATGCAAGGATTTTAGAAAAGAGTTAAATATAGAGGCGAATGAGAAAAAAATAGAACCTAAAGTTTATAAACAAAAATAAATGGAATAAATGGAAGAGAAAAAATAAAAAATATGGGGGAAGAAACTTTCCTGGAATGGCAAAAGTACTATACTAAAATTTCTGAACTTCAATGTTTGTGAAAGAATCATAAGGACTCATAAGCATAAAAGACAACTCATCCACAAAGGAGCTTGGAAGAAAAGGGGAGAAGAGTTTAGGGTGGCCTCAGACTTTGTCAATCGCATAAGACAGTGAAAATTGCTGTGTAAGCACTGCATAATGGTGAAGCCGTATAAAATTATAGTTGCAGAGTATTATTTAGAATATATATTAAATACTAGTAGACTAAGAGATGGCGGACACTGAACAACTAGGAGATTTGTGATTACCAATCAAAATATGTGCGATGATTTTCACATTTTAAAATTAACAAGATTCTTAAAATTTCAGAGGTAACTTTAATGAAAATTGGAGGAAATATAAATATGTTCACTTTTTAGCTGTGCTTTCTATAAATGAAAGTATTATTAAAATAATATTTAATTTTAATTTTTTTCACAAATAATTCAGAGTGATAACTCTTGCAGTAAAAAAGTATTTATTTCACATTCAGCAATACCTTAAATTGTATTTGTTTTCTTTTAATTATTAACTCCCATGTAATTTAATAATTTACTATTTGTATCAGTAAGAATACAATTCTCAGCTTGGCGCCTGTGGCTCAAGCAGCTAAGGCGCCAACCACATACACCTGAGCTGGCAGGTTCACATCCAGCCCAGGCCCACCAAACAACAATGATGGCTGCAACCAAAAAAAAAAAAAGCCGGGCATTGTGACAGGTGCCTGTGGGCCCAGCTACTTGGGAGGCAGAGGCAGGAGAATTGCTTGAGCCCAGGAGTTGGAGGTTGCTGTGAACTGTGCACTCTACCCAGGGGGATAGCATGAGGCTCTGCCTCAAAAAAAAAAAAAAAAAAAGAATACAATTCTCATTTTTTGTCATTTGTATAAGTAATAATAAGTAAAAGACAAAAAACAAGAATTGTATTCTTACTTATACAAATAGTAAATTGCATTCTTACTTATACAAATACTAATTTGTTTTTTTAATTTGGCCGAGTGTTTATGTGCCAGTGGAACTTTTTAAATGGTTGAGTGGAGCCCAAGTGTTGGCATGGGGAGTTTGATTAAAAACAAATTGAAGAAGTGTTTCTCCACAGTAGTTAATTTGAAGAGTTTTTGTTTCTTTGGCACTAGAACCCCCAATGAGCTCTGTTCCTTACTCCAGACAGCTGGGTAGGGAGGCCCAGCCTCAGGGGGCTCTTCCTGCCTCTGCAGCCAGCAAGGCCAGTGCCTCATGTCCCCTTACCAACACAGGATCCCAATGCCCTCAGGCCCAGTGCAGAGTGTGGGGTGACAGGAGTAGCATCTTCCATGCCTCTAGGTGTGATCTCGTGCTGGGCTCCATATTGGGCACTTGCTTATTCCTTATCTGGGTTGACTCTTACAGCACAGGAGATGATCATCCCCATTTTACAGATGAGCAAATGGAGGCTTTAAGTTGACCAATGGATACCTGAAGCCATGTAGTTGGAAGGTGGCAGAAGAAGATTTGAGCCTAGATTTGTTATCCTCTAAAGTCCGTGCGTTTTTTCACTTTCTCCTCTTGCATCCTCGGTTGTGTAATCTCTCTTTCTCTCTCCCTCTTTCTATCTCTTTTTGGCTTTCTCTTTCTCCCTCTCAGCTCTTCGTCTCTTCATAAAGCTGTATTTGGAACAGTTACACTAATGTTTAAAGATGATTATTTCCAAACAATGGATTTTGGAATATAAACATTTGAAGAAAATTTTTGTACTTATAGTTTTAGAATCATTATAAAACAGATTTCTACATAAAACAGTTATTTAAAAAGAAGAAAATAATTTATTCTGTTAGTTATAGTACCTCTCTAAAAAAAATTTAATGCAATGAATAAAACCTAAGTATATCTATAAATATTTACGTATACATTTTGGGTCAGCAAACTTTTTCTGACCTTGTATTAAATGTTTTAGGATTATGGACCATATGGTCTCTGTTATAACTAAACAACCATGCTACTGTAGTGGGAAAGCAAAATAGATAATGTGTAAACAAATTGGCGTGTTCTAATAAAATTTTATTTACAAAAAGTAGTCTGTTCGAGTGGGTGTCGGCCTCATATACTGGAGGTGGTGGGTTCAAACCCAGCCCTGGTCAAAAACTGCAAAAAAAAGTCCATTCAAGGCCATGATCTGTTGACACCAAGTGTACATTAACACATCATCAACTTAGTTATCAAATATTGAGATACCAATTTTTTCATATTTCTGTATTAAATATAGAAATATTGAGGTAAAGAAATTATTACAAAATATACCTGCTTAGTGAATTTATCAAAGTTATGTTCTTCTTTCAAATTTTTTTTAATAATTTTATTAAATCTTAATTGTGTACATTGGTGCAATCATAGGGCAGAATGTGCTTCATATACAATCAGAAACATTTTGATTGTACTGTGAGAGATAGCCCTCATAGCATTTTCTTAATTACTATATAAAGACATTGATACTCTACATTTAATAA